>JAECUM010001298.1:0-149410 GCA_016617855.1 Megalonaias nervosa
AAAGCATAAATGTAGAGTGTAAAGGGTAAATTAGACCATAATGATTTGTCAAAATTCATTTACCAACATTTAATATTGTGAAAAACTTTATATTCTTATGTTGCTTTGAGTTGTATTGTTGGTTTGGTGGAACATTTGATTTCATTACAGTAAAATCAATGATAGAGTTTTTAGAATGTTGTCCACATGGGGACATTTTGATTGGGGAATGTTGTCCATATGGGGACATTTTGATTGGGGAATGTTGTCCATATGGGGACATTTTGATTGGGGAATGTTGTCCATATGGGGACATTTTGATTGGGGAATGTTGTCCATATAGGGACATTTTGATTGGGGAATGTTGTCCATATAGGGACATTTTGATTGGGGAATGTTGTCCATATAGGGACATTTTGATTGGGGAATGTTGTCCATATGGGGACATTTTGATTGGGGAATGTTGTCCATATGGGGACATTTTGATTGGGGAATGTTGTCCATATAGGGACATTTTGATTGGGGAAGAGCTTTAAGACTATATTACATGTGTAAAATGAATATAATTCCTGAGAAAACAACTTTGCTTTGATTACTTTTGTTGCTGTACATTTTTTTAAAATGCATTCCAGCTCTAACCTAATTTCTAATAAATTTCAATTGATTTGCAACTTGTAAACTACAATTACTCTCTTATCTTTCAGTCTCCAAAAGACATCTTTGTAACAATAGACCACTATTAGCATAATAAAACCTTCAACCCATAACATCATTATTTCCTGATCACCTTTAGAGATAAAAACAGAGACTTCAAGGCACTGATGAATTAGTTTACTTTTAATCCTCTTGTCATGTTACTAAGAGAACAAACCATAATCATTCTAATGGCAAAAAGGTCAGCAGCACTAATGTTGTATGTTATTGTCCCAATGTCCTTGTAATTTCATAGGAAATTTTATTTAATAGATGACTGGTCCATTCTTAATAAGGTCATATTCCACATGGCCGGCAAAATCAAACTGATGACTAGACAGTCAATATTACCATACAAGAGAATCAACTGTAACATCTAAGATGAAGGATCAGCAGCCATGACACGACCGTGTTATATCCAAATTCATGTTATAATGATGTGTCATAGAAGGGTTCCCTAGGATGTCAAAGGCAATGAGAACAAGAGCCGATGCATAAAAACTTCCACTAAATTCATCAAGAAAATATCTGCATCATATTTTAATTGAAAAAGGATAAATATGAGTATGTACGTTCTAAATTGTTGTTGGTGTCATAGGAGTAGCTAGGACAGGTTAAGGACATAATCTGCAGGTGAAATCTGTAAATGTGAAATTTCAGGGTTTGTCCTACAGAGATACATGTAATTTGGGAGATTTTGTTAACATCATTGGGTTGTTTTTGAGCTCGACTGGTCATAGACCAGAAGAGCTTATGGAATGGTCTGTGATCTGTCAACTGCAAGATTGTTATTGATACTTCTACTAAACTATTTAGAGGATTGTCATGAAATTTTACACACTTTCATCCCATGGTATTGTTGGTCCTAAAACAGAATGATGCCAGTCTGACACCCAACATTGCCATCACATCAGCCATCTTGAAAATCTTGTTATCACTATTCCTAAATGAAAGTCGTACTGACATGGGGTTTTCACCAGAAGACTTCTAGTTGGTCCTAAATGAAAGTCATATTGACATGGGGTTTTCGCCAGAAGACTTCTAGTTGGTCATAAATGAAAGTCGTACTGACATGAGGTTTTCACCAGAAGACTTCTAGTTGGTCCTAAATGAAAGTCATATTGACATGGGGTTTTCATATGAAGGCTTCTAGTTGGTCCTAAATGAAAGTCATATTGATATGGGGTTTTCATATGAAGACTTCTAGTTGGTCCTAAATGAAAATGATGTTGATCTGATGTCTAACATATCCACCACACTGGTCATCTTGAAAATCTTGTTATCACTACTCCTCTGGAATGGATGGTCATAGCAACATTGGGTTTCACAAAATGACTTTTTATGATGTCCAGTTGGTCCTAAATCAAAATGGTACCAATCTGATTCCTGATATGGCCACTACAGCAGTCATCTTGAAGATATTTTTATTGCTACTCCTGACCAAAAAGTAATATGACCTTGGGTTTTTCTTTTACCAGATATCTTATCATGTCTAGTTAGGCCCAATGAAAAGGGTGCCACTTGTGCATCCAATACAGTTGCGACAGTGGCCATCTTGAATTTTTTACAAATAATTTATGCTTCTGAATAGATGGCTATATCAACTTGGGCTTTTTACTAAATGATTTCTTATCATGTCTAATTGTTCCCTAGTGAAAATAATGCTGCTCAGACATCCAGTATCACCACAGTGGCCATCTTTAAATCTTGTTATATCTACTACTGAATTAATGGTCATATCAGCATGGGGTTTTCACTGAAAGACTTCTTATGATGTCTAGTTGGTTGTAAATGAAAATGATGCTGATCTGACTTCCAATATGGCTACCAATGCAATGGCCATCTTGAAATTCTTGTTACAACTCCATCTCCTAGATGTTCTGGTCATATTGAAATTATTGCTTCACCAATAGACTTTTTAAAATGTCTATTTGGTCCTAAATGGAAATGGTACCAATCTTATATCCAATATGGCTACCATGCCAGCCAACTTGAAACTCTTACTATTGTTACTTCTCCAAAATGCAAAATCATATCAACATTGGCTTTCTATCAGAAAATGTTGCCAATTATACATTCACAGCAGCTAATATGAAAATATTGTAATTGCTAGTGTCAACAATAATAAGCAGTTAAAAGGAAGAAATGGTCTTACCTAGAATTCCTGGCAGTTCTTTTTGGACAGTAGAGTATCAGTCCCTTTGAGGGACTCTTGTTTTGCAATTGACTTAAATATGCATGGTTAAGTTGATTTAATGGTATATGATCATAAATTAAGATTTATAAATTTAAGGAGATCTTATAGCATAGCTGCAGTGCACTTACTCTGTAACACAGCAGCTTCTGGTTTAAAACCTGGTTTCTACATGTAAAAGGATAAAAAGTCAAGTAATTTCCATCAGGTTCTCATGTTTACTCCACAGCTAAGATCATCATCTGCTGATATTTGAGTATATTGTACACAGTGTTATAGAACTTATTGTCCAATCAATATTTTGAAAAATAATGAAGTCTGAACTGTAAAATATGAAAAAGTTGTTTGTTGCCCCTTTTCTAGGGTGATCTCCTGCAAGCAGATTGTGACTTTGAAACTGTAAGTACAGCTTTAGTGAGTACTTGAAACTATAAGTGCCGCTTTAGTGAGTACTTTAAAATATTGAATGACTTGTCACTACATTTTTCAATCATCCTTTTTACTTGGAGAATTCTCCTAATCTTTTTGCATATATTTTTCTTTACAGATTATGAAGAGAAGCTATCAGCCCCAGAATTAGTAGAATAGTTACTCATACCACACCAACATGTTGCCACACAGATCTATTCCCCTGCTGATATTGTTCTTCTTGTACCTCCATGCAGAAGAGCTTCCACCCAGAAGTAATGTTTAAAAATTTGCATGCCAATGTCATTTCTATGGAGATCAAAGATATAGTTCCCCATGTCCATCCAATCCCTTCATTCCCAATCACATGACAAATTTCTTTCATGCACAGTAATTTTTAAATTACTTTATTGGGTTAAAATAAAGTTTGCATTAAAGGTTTACATTAGAAAGACTTAGGTCATGCTTGGATTTCAACTTTACCATTTTTGGGCAATATTTTTGAAGTATGGCCACTGTTTGACTTAAAATTTTGCCCTTTAATTTCTGTTTAATGACTTTTGAAAGACATCATGGATTGAATGTAAATTTGGCTTGAGGCATTAGATTACAAAGTCCTGGTTTAGGTTTGATTATTAGTTTATGCAAGCCATTATGGCATTATTGTCATGGTTTGACTTAGACCCTGACCTTTACTTGCTTCATAGCATATGGGAACATTTCTGGCTCCTTTCAAAACCCTATTATTAAATTCTGAATTTTAAACTTGAATTATTTGCACACAGAATATAATCAGTCCAAATAAATTCAATGGTGTCTCTTGTTTCAGTTTTTTAAGTAGATGTTAGAGATGGGTTTGTGTTGGAGAACTGTTATTTTCATTAATAATGATTTGTCTAAATTAATGTTTGGATGGTAAAATAAGCCAGCATACAATCACTGTAAAATTCAAAAGTAGCCATAAACTTCCTTGTTAAAATTATTGCAAGGGTACAGTACACTTTTTGTTTAACATAGCCATATTAATAAATTCATGGATCATATAATTTCCACAAATATGATGTCCCATAGCACAAATCACATCAAATTTTAATATTAACATCTTCACATTTGACTATTGCTTTTTGGATCATTATTGACTTGTGAAAGCATAAATATTTGCTTGAACATTTTATAAAGAATCTGAATCCTTGAATTGGTTCCAAATCTTTCTGTAGGTTCTGCAAATATTTAAACTTGCAAGACACTTAATGATTTGCTTGTAACAATATTGGATTTAATGATACACAAATTATTCACATGCTCAGTGCATGGTTCCATAATGTCTCATATTATATGTTGGGGTTTTTCTAGTGTGAAAATCAGGTTTTGTGAAGTTTTAAACAAGATCTTTTTCGATGAGACTTAAAGTTATGTATGTACCTGGAACATGCTTAATCTTCAGAGAGAGCCAGGACAAATTTTATTTGGTCATTAAATTTGTTGGTTTAAGCAACCATAATATCATTGAAATAAGTACACAAAAAAAACAAAATAAATTCATCATATATGTGATAACTATACAATGAAACTGTCTTAGCAAGTACCCATGTGTAAAGGACACTTGTTTATATCAGAGGACATTTGTAGTCACACAAGTATACCTGTTGTAAATTCTTAATATTTTTGTGTCATTATTCACTCACCTGGTTGTAAAGCCATAATATAAGGCTAATAATATGACCATGTATCCCATTATGCATTGTACAGCCATCAACAATTTTTATTTAAACTTCTCCAAACCTGTTGCACCAATTTAAACCAAATTAGGCTGAGAGCTTTCTGGCACAAGAGTTTTTCATAGTTTTCATAGTTTTCCACCATCAAATATTGCTACCATTAATAGAAATAGAAAAACATTACAACAATCTATGACAGAAAAAAATCCCACTGAACAGAATTTTACAGAGTGCATTTTGGCACAAAGGCCTTTCAAGCTTGTACAAATGATGTTGATTCACGATCAAATTTAGCCACTATTACAAAAAACAGAAAAACCTTTAAACCGCTTCTTAACAAACTCTGATAATATTTGACAGAAAATATCCTGACATGATAGCCTTTCAGACTTATAGAAATGATGCCAACCTGCCATCAAATATGTCTGTAGTTACTAAAAATAGAAAAACTTCAAGATAATTCTTCTAAATAAAAACTACTGAACAGAATTTAACCTAAGTTTTTCCTGAACAGTAAACATTCTGGCATTTTGTAGAATTGATGCTGATCTACCATCAGATATAACTGCCATCACTAGCAAAATAGCAGAATATTTATATTAAAGAACACTTATCTCACAAAATCATTGAAGAGAATTTGAACAACTCTGACAGAGATCATTCTGGAATAAAGACCTTTCAGCACCAGACAAATGATGCTAATGTGTCATCAGATATGGATAAAGATAGAAAATATAGAGAAACATGAACCAAATCTTTTCTTGGCATTTAAAATTAACACCATTGGGAGAAATTTCTAACGAAAAGATCCTTTAGGGTCATATTTCTTGTCCAGCTGCTTTGCCATTAAATGTCAGCTATGTAAGCAATCTCAGGCCCACATGGGGCTTTTGTATTTTTGCAAAACACAGCACTTCAGCCTCATGGCACATAATTTAGTGAGTAACTAATGCTTCATACATTATTATATAATTCTTGGAAATAAATAACATCACGAATGTTCTTTACACACTGAATATGTTAACATGTGCTCTTTAAAAATTTATAATTTATGCACTATATATTGACTTATCTTCAAAGGATATGTGTCTGCATGGTTCAGATTTATGTGGTCTCTTAAATGTCCATTATAGACAGGTTTCATTTTATTTGTTTGCAAGTATGTTAATTTTGCAGTCCCTGGTCATAGTTTTATCCAGAATTTAGTGTATTTTTCTAATGACAATCATTAATATCTTTTCACAGAGAGTCAGCCACCCACCATCATACTTCAGTCAGAGAAAAGTGTGAATTACTTCAAAGGCAGGAGCAAGACAACAGATAAAGAGCTGGTTGAGCTTCATTGTACAGCAATAGGCTCACCAAACATCACGTAAGAATAATACACTCAATGAATTTATGCTTCTTGTCTATACACATACAGAGCCTCATATGATGCTGTTGGCCTGCCTAATTACTTCCCTTGAATTCACTGTCAGCCAACTTTTGGGGTCATTTTCCATAACAAATAGGTGAGAGAAAAAAAATGTTTCAATGAAAAATTTTGTGATTGAATGTAATTAATTTTGTTGTTTCTTGCCAAAAAATATGGCAATGCATTTAATTCCCACTGATGAAGTTGGGGCCATCTTGATTTGTATTGTCCCTCTGTCCATGTATCTATTTTAGGGAGTTTCCATCACATTACATAATTGTTGAAATCCCACCAAAAAAACACTGAAGATTCTTGTGCTAAATGGTACATACAGAATTTTCATTCTAGCCTTCATATTTTTTTTCATTTTGAGGAGGATTAATTAAATACTGAAAAAAGTCAAATGATTACTCAGCCATAGCTAGAAAGAGACTTTTGAATCTGATTAATTTACAGTTATTAATTTGTGACATAATGTAAATTTTTTACAAAATTAATTCGCTGCTTTTGAAATCAGGTTTGGGTGATGTGTTACTGGTTTCTATTGTCCATGTGCAATTGTGAGAAAGTATATAGAACTTGTGAAAATTTTCTACACTCATTCATTATAATGTAGTTTATGCTATTGAAGTGTGTGTGTGTGTGTGTGTGTGTGTGTGTGTGTGTGTGTGTGTGTGTGTGTGTGTGTGTGTGTGTGTGTGTGTGTGTGTGTGTGTGTGTGTGTGTGTGTGTGTGTGTGTGTGTGTGTGAGATTATTTGGATTTTTAACGTAGCTTTAACAATTTTTCAGTCATATTGCTATGATGTCTGCAGTGTGGCAGTTTATAGTGATGTCTAGCACTGGGGCATCACACCATAGACATGTAGCATGATGTCTATCCCAGTCACATTATCCTGACACCAGGCTGACTAGTCTTAAAAACAAACCTCTTAATCCTGAGTGCCTAGCGAGGCAGTTGTTAGTACCATTTTTATAAGTCTTTGGTATAACTCAGTCAGGGTTTGAACCCATGACCCCCCACTATTGAAGTGCAAGGTATTAAATGAAGTGGCCTGATACAGAGGAATATTACAACAAAGATAGTCATAATGGGCTATGTTGTATGCAAAGTCACAAAAATGGGGTATTTAATGCTGTCAAAGCACCAAAGCACATTGTTATTGGTTTCTTCATCCCAAACCTAAAATTTTTTTTGGTCTTTTCAGCATCTCTAGTTTTTCATGCTTTTCTCTACTTTTTCATGCTTGTATATCATACTTACTATTTTCCCCTACTTCCTACCATTTTCATCTTTATGCCAGAATATGATAAAAATCGGTATTTTTCTAACGATATGTTGAGATGCTTCAGTTTACATCTCAGTGTTCTATAGTAAAATTAAATATTTGTTGTCAGTGGAACTAGCTGTGATATAAGGCTCGGTATTCAAGAAGAGAGAGGCAACTTGGAATAAGGAGATGGCTAATGTGTGAGCCAGAGTGTACTCTTCTTCAAATTTATGAAGGCAAGTCAAATAAGATGGTGGGGAGGGTGTCTCAGTAATATACATAAATTTCATGCTATTTTAGTTTGCCCAACTTTTTCCCTATTTTTTTAAAAATGTAGCCAGTTTCTTCAACTACTTTTCAACAAGGGTTGCTGGAAAGACAGATTATGTTAAAACAGTTAAGTAGCATTAATTAAGCCACTTAAATGGGATCCATGACTATGGTCCTGCCATTTGAGGGTCTATAGTATTTTGAGGGGTTTTATATTAAGGGAACACTACTAACAGGTTTGGTCTATATTTATTGTCCTCCTGAAAGTAAATGAACAGAATGGTTCATATTGCTGCATTTTATTTTTCAGATTCCAGTGGCTTAAAGATGGAGAACCATTCAACCCAGATGATCCCAGTTTTATCTCCAAAAAAACAAATATTACTAGAGTGGTTCAGTTTAAAGAGGGGACTGGCACTCTTGTTCTGTCAGAATTAGAGTCAGAGGATTCTGGGATATATCAATGTATTGCCTCCAATGCTTTTGGAAAATCATATTCTAGACATTTGCATTTAGTAGAAGCCAAATTAGGAGTATTTAAAAGTTTAAGCAAAGAGGACGGTACATATAAACCCGTTCTTGGTGAGAGTTTAAAATTGTCATGCATTCCCCCTGAGAGTATTCCACCACCCAAAATAGACTGGGTACGTTATGATGTAGAGGATGGATTTACATTTATCACGACTAAAGGAGATGACAGAATAGAAATGGATTTTGAAGGTAGTAATCATAACAGGATTTTGTTCTTATATGGGGTAGACCTATTGGGGATTGTTAACTTTGCCCCCAGCTCTTCACAGGCAAATCTTTATTATGTTCTCTCTCTCTCTCTGTCTCTCTGTCTCTCTCTGCTGCAGATAGCCCAGAGAACCTGCTTTGTCAGTTTGTATCCCCCATGCTTTAGCAGGGGATATTTTTTCATCACCTCCATCTGTCTCTGTTATCAGTTGTCATCTGTCTCTATTTCTGTTCCTGAACTAGTGAGTGCAAATTCATCAAGCTTAGGACAGAATGTCATTGTTTTTCTATTATGGCACCGACTGTCTATTTGCAGCTTTCATTCATCTCCTTAAAAATTAAACAAGAATGCATTATCAATGATTGTCAGAAACAAAATATTTTCAGCAATATAAAGGTGCATTCAAAACTATATACTATAAGACGATAGATAGATAGATAGATAGATAGATGGATAGATCAATCTATCGATCGATCGATAAATAGACAGACAGATAGGGATAGAGTTTGCAAACATTTTCTATACTGAGTTTGATTTTAGACTTTAATTATTTCAGGAAACTTGTATTTTGCCAACATTCAACAACATGATGATAATAACAAAGAAAAGTATGGTTGCAGTGTTCATAATCATATACTTTCTGGTACTAGCTATGGTTTCTTCTCCTGGATTGACATACAAGGAGGTAAGAACTGATATTTGTAATAGTTATAATTCTTATTACTGGATAAAGACTGGGTTAACTAAGTTTTTTTGTTCAGCAAACTTACCTTGCAGAAGTCCACCATCATATGCTAATTAATGTTTGCAAAAGTCAATTAAGTCACAAATTTTGAATGTGCATTTTTGATACTAATGGTTAAGCTTATGCTGTATTATATCAATAATGAATGCAAAATTGTTTTCACCATTTATAATACAGTGGTAAGATTTAGCAGGTTACTTCCTTGTAGGGTTTTAATTTGCAGTAAAGTATCTGCAACACAAGGAGCCCCTAGACAAGTTAAAGTTAAAAAATATACATAATACTTTCATTTCTGTTGATGTTGCTTTCCATATTCATTTGGCACAGTTCTGAAATTCTTAAAGATACATTGTACCTGTAATATGTTCATGGTTGGCCCCAGGACAAAGGGAACAAGAAGAGAATGGGATCAAAGAGATCCAAAATTAGGGCATAACCTACACATGTTATCATGGCAGTCAAATCAAAGATTTTTAAGAGTATTGTCATATGGAATTGATTCTAATCCTCTCACAGACCCATGGGGCCCATGTACAGGTTTAAAAGTTTAAAAACCATAGGATATCGCTAAACCATGTTGATGTGAGCATTACATTGAATGTTCTTGAGAGATCTCTAAATGCAAAACCTTTTTACTGCTCATAATGCAATAAGTGACTTTTCAAAGGTATGTAGGATGGCAGTAAATTTATTAAGTATCAGTACAATCCCAGTTTCCTGCCCAACCCCACCCATCAGGGCCTCTGAGTAAGGTTGTAAGTTCAAAATGCATCTTTGCTGTTTTATTTTTCTGTTGGTACTTGTTCTGAAATCATGTGATGTATCATGTGTTTTCAATGCCTGTAGCTTTTGGGGCCTTGAGTAGGGAATGTCAAATCAAAGTGATTTTTTTGTACTTTGGCATGGACTCATTTTTTTATCTTTTTGCAAAATTACAAGGCTTTGAGAGGACAGGTATTGATGGGCAAGGAGCAGGATTTAACATGGCAAGCCACACAAATAGCACTATTTAAAATTGCATTCTATCTAAAACAATCACCAGGTCCATCAAGCAGGTATTTTGCAGTGGTGTGCAATTTACTTTAGCATCAATATCTTTCTAGTTGCATAATTTATCATAAAATGACCCTTTACAGTTAGTTTACAGCTTTATGAGGCTGATGCATATAATAACATTTTTTAAACAAAGAAGCTGGTTAATGTATTAAACCTTGTAAGGAGCAGTCACGGTTTCCTTTTGAGGGGATAATTTGGAATTATAAGTTCAGCCATGTTTCCATATTCTGTAAAATTATCAGAGAGTGACAATTCCAGTTTTTACATAATAGTTCAACAATGATCATTTGAGGAAAAGTGTTTTGAAATATAATTTTTTTATATGCACATCTTAAGTCAGGCAAATTTTCTTTTGGTTCTCTTTATACACCTGTTTTAAGTTGGGTGCATATATTATGGCACTGCCCATCCATCTATCTGTTCATTAACATTTGCATGTCTGGTCCATAACTTTGTAATGGTTGAGGAGCTTTTAATGAAATGTTGTTCAGTATATATTGTGACTAGACACTGTATTACTTAATATAGCCAGTTTCACTTGCCTCAAGGTCAAGGTCACAGCAGGAGAAAATGTAATTCTATGACTTGTATCCTTGTTTAGAATATAGGTTTTGAAATACTGATCATATTTTAATTAAGCCTAAACCAAATTTGATGTAAACACAGTGTGCTGCATATTATGACCTGATCCCTGCTGCAAGGTAAAAGTCATGGCAAGGGTAAATGTAATTATGTGACTATAATCCTCATCTAGAATATAACATTTGAACCAATAGAAATACTTTTATGAAACTTTAACTTTATATAGCAGGACTAGACACTGTGTTACATATCATGTGACACATTCTGCTCCAAGTTCAAGGTCGCATGAAGAAAATGTAATTCTTCGACTTGTTTCCTTGTCCAGAGAATGGCAGTTAAACCAAATGAAGATAGCTGAATGAAACTTTAGCCATTTATGTGTCACATATAGTCAGTGTCTCATGCCCTAGCAATGCTCCTGCTTTAACATCAAAATGTAACTCTAATTTGTATCCTTTTCTGGAATACAACTTTTGAAACACTGAAGATATTTTAATGAAATGTTAACCAGTTATATATCATGATTAAATAGTGTGTTACATACCAAAGCCATGCCACCTGCCTCAAGGTCAAGATCACTGCAAGTGAAAATATGTGACCTATATCCATGTGTGGTTGTAACTGATAAATCAATGAAGATATTTTATTGAAACTTGAAACTTTTACCTATCTTGACTTTAAAGTATATGTATCATAGTCATACTCTCTGCACTCAAGGTCATGGTCACAACAAGGCATAAGGTAAGTTGGTGGCCTATTCACATTTCCAGGATGTCACTTTTAACCTAAAGAGTTATATTGATGAAACTTTACTCAGATCTACACCTTGTCATCCAACATTCAAGTCCCTAGTTCAAAGGTCAATGTCAATATTAGGGAAAAGGTCACAAGATGGGCATATCATCTGTTGTTCACCTAGTACCAGATGTAGCGTGAAATCCAGGGGATAATGCAGGTTGTATATACGGCTTGATCTTTTTAAGCCAAGAAAGTGATCATTCATATATATATATATATATATATATATATATATATATATATATATATATATATATATATATATATATATATATATATATATATATATATATATATATATATGATAGAGGGACCAAAATAAATAACTCCAGCATGAATGGACAATGCAACTGTGCTTGAATCTTTCCTCTCCCCTCTACAGTTTCAATAAATGTGTGAATTTGCATTCACAAGATGTGAACTACCCAGGTGAGAAATATCATGCCAGCTTGGGCCTCTTGTTACCTCACCCTAGGAAATTATAATTTGATTCAACCTTTAAGTAATGTCTATTCACTGAGTTTAAATATATCCTTTTGCCTATAAAAGTTCATGTGTGGTTAATATAAATTGCTAAGTTTTGTTCAAGAGAAACTTGGTGTACCATATTTGCAAGTGTTCAATACACACAGAGACACAGACACACACACACACAGACAGACAGACAGACAGACACACAACTGCAAACAGAATCAACCCAGCTTTGCCAGCACAGAATGAGCCAGCAGGTCAAGGTCTATCCTGTTTGTTCTGTGTACAATTCAGAGTAAATTGCATAGACCCTGATCAGGACTTTGGAAATCCTTATATATTCTGAACATGTCTCACCAGACTCTTTTTAATAGACTTTAAAATTCCTAAATTGTTTTGGATTTAATCATATTGGTAATTTAATGTCTTTATTAGGATTTCATACTGTACATGAAAAACGAAATGTAGAAAAATGTTCTAGTTGATTTTCAGGGGTAAACTGAAAAGGGGGAAGAGGGAGGGGTAGGATGTCTGGCATTTATTAAATGTGCTCCTGACAAATGTTTGATAACAGCCCACACATCTTCCAGACTTTTTCTGACTGATCTGCCAGAATATTTTGTAACAGCAGATCAGAGTCGATGATGTGTACAGTTGAATGTCTTATGCACAG
The DNA here is from genome assembly GCA_016617855.1 of Megalonaias nervosa. NCBI lineage: Eukaryota > Metazoa > Mollusca > Bivalvia > Unionida > Unionidae > Megalonaias > Megalonaias nervosa. The sequence goes on from JAECUM010001298.1 coordinate 13,010, forward strand.
TTAGATATTTTACTATGTATACTTTCTTATAAGTTGAGTCCAACTACATGGACCCAGATCTGCTATTGCATAATATACTGGCAGACCTGAATCAATGCAAATTGTTAGGAGTAATCAGTAGGAAAAATAACATTGACCCTGATTTGTCAGTGCATTATGCAGTGGCAGATAAGGGTGTATTTTGTTTGCAATTGTATAAAGAACTTTGGAATAAAGAGGATGGGCAATTGATCTTTAAGTTTCCTGGCATGCCCACATGGAGGATGGGCAATTGATCTTTAAGTTTCCTGGCATGCCCACATGGAGGATGGGCAATTGATCTTTAAGTTTCTTGGCATGCCCACATGGAGGATGGGCAATTGATCTTTAAGTTTCCTGGCATGCCCACATGGAGGATGGGCAATTGATCTTTAAGTTTCCTGGCATGCCCACATGGAGGATGGGCAATTGATCTCTAAGTTTCCTGGCATGCCCACATGATGCAGATTGCATGTGAATGCACTCACTAAGTGTAGTTTGATTTTATGATGCATTGTATTATTTCAGGGCATGTAAATGCTTTATTTGTTTGAATTTTTTTCCTAAATTGTTTTCTCACTATCTTGTTATTTGTAGGGATGAAAACTGAGCAAGAAGGTATTGTTTTTGTTTCTAGCACAATAATCAAGAATAATTGATTATGATAGTTGCCGTTTTTTATGCTTAGCAGTTTACTAAATTATTTACAGTTTGTATGCATTTTATAAAGGGTGATAGGTTTTCCTTTTTTGTTGAAAAAGACTGTGAAAAATAAGAATATTTTCTCAATATTGTAAAACCTGACTTGAAAAACCACTGTTTTGGAAGACCACGTCTCATTACAGACCACATATTTTCATGCATGTATGCACTGTATTGTGTATAATATGACTGAACCCTTAATGGGAAACAACTTGTCTTAAAAGTAAACTTTTCACTGGCAGAAGGAGTGATCTCCTGAAACAGGTTTCATTTTAATATTCTTTGTAATGAATATTTAAACAACCTTAACTAATCAATATGTTCAAAAACCTAGTTACCAATCATATAACAGGCATTGCATTAACTTCCATTGGGTATATAAGGCAAATGTTCGATCATCATTGTACATAGGCATATAAATTGCTATATTTGCCTTTTTAAGCTTCTTATAAAATTATGCATTGACTGAATCATCTGTTGATCTTTTTTTAACTTTAGCTTTTTTTCTGAGTGGATATACACAATAATCACTATTTATTATCATCATCATGGCTTTATTTATAACATTGTAACCATGATTTTATTAGGTGTCATTCAACCCTCTTAAAAATTAAAGAAAGAAAACTAAACAAAACAAAACAAAAAACAAAATAATAATAATAATAATAATAATAATAATAATAATAATAATAATAATTATTATTATTATTATTATTATTATTATTATTATTACCCTTGTATAAAAAGAGCATCATTTGTGGTTTTCACTCAGTAATGATATTTAACATCTCACTTCCTTCTATTTTTGTTTCATATCAGTTTTACTAACAATCAAAGACTGAGAGTTACTAATTATATCTGAGATTCTTTTTCTTTCATAATACTTCGCACAATATCCACCTTGTATCATAAAATATTTCATATTCATGAGATATGTTTGAGCACATGCATTTCCATTTTTGGGAAGAAAGGTTGTGCAATGGCACCAATTATTGTTTTCTAAATTTTAATTCGTATGTTAAATGCCTATACTTTTCAAAGCTCATAAGACTGAGTCTTTTGTTTTATATTCTGTATAGTGGTCTCTCAGCATAAAGTACTTCAGTATCACAGTCTGAGTCATAACAGAGGTGTGGCTATGCATCCTTTTATACCAGTTGCATTCTACTTTTCTGTATAACATATTCCAGTAAAATGTGGCTTCACTTATAATGCCATACACTTGTACAACTCTCCTGAATGGTGTTATAGTGAGGGAGAACTGTATATTGTACCACAGTAAAATGCAACCTCACCTTGTTACATAGCATTATAGTGAGGGAATATTGCATAAAACAAAGTAATACCTTGCCTATACTGCCATACATTTGAATGGCAATATAGTGAGGGAATACTGTATGTTGTACCCCATACTGGTTGGATTCTACTTTTCTATATAATGTATCCCAGTAAAATGTGACCTCACATATAATATCATAAACTTGTATAGCTTCACTGAACAGTGTGATAATGAGGAGTTCTGTATAATGTACCCTAGTGAAATGTGACCTCATCTATAACACAATACACTTGTATGACTCCCCTTAAAAGTATTATAGTTAGGGAATAGTACATAATTTATCCCAGTAAAATGCAATCTTACCTGTAACACAATATGCTGGTATGAATCCCCTGAATGGTGCTATAGCAAGGGAGTACTATATGTGATATCACCAATAGTGCCACACACTTGTATGAGTCCCCTGAATGGTGCTATAGCAAGGGAGTACTATATGTGACATCACCTATAGTGCCACACACTTGTATGAACCCCTGAATGGTGCTGTAGTGAGGGAGTACAATATGTGACATCACCTATAATGCCACACACTTATATGAATCCCCAGAATGGGTTTATGTTGAGGGAGTACTATAATATGTGATATCACCTATAACACCATATATTTGTCTGGTTGTCCTGAACAGTGTTACATTGATATATTAATTAGTCTGTCATATTTCAACTTCTACTACACATAGACCACAGCTTCTACTCACAATACTAAAAGAATGGACTGCTTGACAGCAATTAATTTTTCATTTAATTTGTTAAACTTAGCAAATCAAAACAATGTCAGTTCTGATGTAATTCACTAACCTAGTTTTACTTAGACAACATTTTGCATAATGCAGTCAAAATGGTCGTCTTTATATAACAGTCAGCTGGTCAAAAAAGCTATTCTACCCCCCCCACCCCAGAAAATAAGCTATATGAAATTCACATATATAATGGTGTCTGTCTTTTGATCTTAGTGAGCTGAGCAACTGGTTATTCCAGTATTGTTTGAAGTGTGATCATCTCTTCCTAAATTTAATTATACAAGTTGGCAGAAAAAAGTATTCATCTGTTCCAAGGTCATATGTATGATGTCAGTTAGTAGTGTGATTAGTGTTTTGTTATGGTACACAAAACAAAGATCAGCAATTTATTTTATGGTTAAACACTTAAATGATTTAATTTATAGGATGGATTAAAGTGAGCATGATAATGTAATCATGTGTGAAATGTAACTTTGGGAAACAACCACATAATGTAAATTTATTTTATAATTTTGTTCAATAGTTCACTTGAATAATAATAATAATAATAATAATAATAATAATAATAATAATAATAATAATTGTATTCAGTGCATTGTTCTGGTTCAGAAACCACATTTTAGTAGTGAACCTGTATACAGTCTGATTTCATTCAGAAGATCAAATAGAAGTATGCTGGGATTGGCTGGATTTCAGTCACAATATCAAATCAAAGTATGTTGGGATTGGTTGGATTTCAGTCACAATATCAAATCAAAGTATGATGGGACTGGTTTGAATACAAAAAAGAAAAATCAATTCGTAATAAGAAGTGTACTTAGTCTATATTTTCCAGTTAAATGAAATATTAATATTTTAACAACTCTCAGTCTATCCATTAGAGTTTCACAATAATTATTTTTTCTGTTATCCATTTGTCATTGTGTTTGTCTACAGTGTATGTCTGTCCTCATTGTATATGTTTATATGTGAGTGTGTGCACTACATGTACAAATTTTAAGTAACTTTCTTTATCAAAAAATACATTACTGGTAAATTGCTACACAGTGGAATTTTAAGACTTGTTTTCAAAATTCTTGACCCAAATAATACTGTAAATCAAAATTTAAGAGTATTAAATTTTGTGAATACAGTCAGTTATTCATGTTAACAGCATCAAATTGTAACTAATGCTTAAAACTTTCTTACATTATTTCTTGATAAAAATTTTGCTCTGCTTACAATTTTGTGATTTATAATGTATAGAAAACCACATATGAATTCCATGTAGAATCTTTTTTCATAACCTTTGAATTACAAATGTCTTTTAATGTTTACCAAGAGAAAATGTGTCACATTGTAAAATCTTTAGTGAATTTAAATTTATAAATTTTAAGACATTGCTTTAAACTGTGGCAACTCTAATATAATTTTAGTCTTTGTCAGTCTTTGTGGATGTCATTTCAGAATTTGTCATAACCAGTTAAATCAGGTAATATGAGATGCAAAGTTAAAACTATGTCAAAATCTTCAAACATAATGTTATTATCTTGTGTAGACTAGCCCCATACCTTTGACTTCTAGTTAACAGACTGCAATGAAACCTGCTTAGCAGACATCCCTGTGCATACCTATATGCACCTGCTCATTAAGAACAATATTTATAAAGCTCATTCTTTAATTTCACTTGTATATTTAATCTCTATTTAAAGAACACCTGTCTACAAAGGACAAAATCTTTTGTAAGGTAGTATCTAATCTCACCCATCTGAATAACCTTTTACAGTTTATTGTGAAAAAGTAAGTGAACACATCTGTGCAAAGTATATCTGCTCATTAAGAACAATATTTCTGAACCTCATTTCTTAATTTCACATGCATATTTAATCTCTAATTAAAGAAAACTTCCCCACAATGGACATAGTTTTCTGGTCTACTGATTGTTCTTTAAACACCCAGATCTCACTGTGTAATGACAGGTTTGCAGTTAAGCTGCTTGCAGTTAGGTCAACATTAAAATAAAGTATATGCAATTCACCTGTATATTCTCAAAACCGTCAATCATCTTTTTCAGTAATTTGTGTAAATTTAAATCACATCTACTACCCTATTCTTTGCGGCCTATCCAGTGTTACCTGGTGGAATAATGCATACAACATTCCCATATTTGAGTATATTGTGGATAAATTACAAACTTAAAATGAGGAGGCAGGGGTGCATCCCTTTTTTCTTTAATAGAAAGAAAGGAAAAGACTATTTTATATGCAATAGGAGAATGAAAACTCAATATATTGCCTGTTGTATAATGAACAATGCAGAAAGTTTTAATTTTCATCATGAAATTCATAAATTTAAATTTGAAATCATATTAACAACTACATTTTTTTAAAAATAAAATAACATCATCAAGAATGAAATATCCAATCAATGAAAATGTAGATCTCTTCTGGTGATTAACATGTTAAAAACTAAAGTATAAATATAAATTCATGTTTTAATTTTATCTTTAATTCAGTTTCATTGTAATCACCATAAATTTGGTATGTACTATTCATCTAATTGAACATGAAAATAATAAATTTACTGTCACAGTGGTGTTCACAGGGTGCATTCATGATAACCTATTTATGTACTTGTTCCTTGGCTAAAATGGTTTTATATGAAAACTGTTGAGAACCCAATGGTCCTTCAGCAAAATGACACAAGTTAATTAACAGATTAATTATCTCTAGCTGGATAAAATAAATGAACAGTGCCAACATCACAGTAACATCTGAGTGTAGGTCAGCCTAATTTCTTGTTAAATTGCATGCCTTGGAGAAATTGAAAGTTTTTGCCCCTGGTTAATCCATGGATTGTTCTTAAAAATTTGCAGTTAATGTGATCCTGTTGAAAATAACTTGCATGTTTTAATAAATGTATATAATGTCTTTTCATTTTCTTTTCTGTTGAATTTCTTTTTTTTATCAGCATGTAGTGTTCAAGGACAGTGCAAATACTGTGTGCCATCTATATTTATTAATGCAAACAAAATGGAGTTGTACTCAGTCATTGCCAAGTCCTATTGACAAAGAAATGCATGGTGACATTAAAATGACCATCTTGAGGAATCAACCAGTGCAAACATATTGATGGGTTTGTCTCTGGCTGTTAAGTGTAATTCATGCTATGATGCTGTCATCAATATGTGTTTACTTGTGATATATATGGATATATACATGCTTTGATGCTAAGAGTGAGTACTTCAAACTTTACTGATGCACAGATTTGTGAGTACTGCATGCCAACTTGAATTATATTAAGAGTCTGTTACCAATTATTTAACCTTATCCAGTAATATATAGATTTTTACGTAGGACAAGGGAAATTATATTTCTCATTAATCAGCAAAAGTTGCTTGTATAGCTGCCCCCCCCATTATTGTTGTTAACCAAAATTTGATTTCCCTCACAATCTCACTCACTTATTCTGCATTCATTTGTTATGAGCCCTGTTAGAAGTTAGTTATTGATGGAGAGTTTATTGTTAAACCAGTCATAAGCAGCTGCATCAGGGAAATGATATAAATGGCCTCTGAAGAAAAATATCTCTTTAATAACGGTAGACTGCCTTAAGAAAGGGTAGACTGTATATGCTCAGTTATAAGTCAGGTCCAACTGCAAACAACACAGAACCTTATCTAACATTTCATTATGTACTGTCAGATCAGGGTGCTGGTGTAACTTGTTTGTTCTACCGATTAATCCTAACTGCACACAACCAGATCTGCCAGCACAAAATGCCACGGCAGATCTCTGTGTATTTTGCAGTTGAATCTGACTTATTTGCAAGCACAGGCTGTATCTTGACAATAATTTGACTCATTAAAAGTGGCTGCTGGAGACACCTGGTCATTTACTAAATAAACTGTTAAGGCAGGTTCAACTGTACGTATAGTTTGATGTTGACATTTGCATTTCATTTCCACAAAACTTTAGCAGTGTGCTAATTATCAGTCTTAATATAATATTTCTGTGTATATTCATATAAAATGAAGATAACACTGTGTAAATGTAACATGATTTTGCACTGGTCTTACTTTCATAAAAGATTTCAACTTTGAGTATGTACTCAGCTTTAAATTGGCAGATTGCATGATTCCAGATCCAGGGAAAGTATTCTAATTATAGCACTCACTCAGTAATAGGCTTATCATATTTAGTCCTAACATTGTGGAATTTGCATGTTTCAACATTTTACGCAAGGACAAAAGATTAAGTCTAGTATCCAGTGAAAGTTAGACATGCTATAAAAAGCAGGTCCTGAAGTGGCAAATTTTTAAATTGATTCAGGAGTTATCTCCCTTCAGGTGACTCCCAGATACAGTTTTCCACCACTCTTCTCTACCAGTCTCAGAAGGAGGTAATAGGACTCAAAGGCAGGACAGTGAAATTCAAGTGCATCTTTGGTGGAAAGTAAGTTATATTTGTAAGTAATACTGTAATATGATACCAATCTGTAGTTTTTCTTTGAAATACCATAGATGAAGTTCAGTGCATTTGGTTGATTTTTCAGCAGGAGTTTTAGCTGTACTAGTCATAAACCAGAAGAGCTTATGGAATGGTCTGCTGTCCATCATTTTTCTATTGGTTAGGACAAGTTTGTTATCAATACTCATCCTTTAATGTATATCTATAATTTCTGTAAATTTTATTCATGAAGATAAATTGTATTGATTATCTTACTTGAAATTTCATACATACATAGGTTCTATTTTAAGATATTAAGAATGTAAAATTACATTGGATCAATAAATAGATGCTTACATACATGTTGATAGTTACTGATGATACTCCTTCTGAATGGATGGTTTTATCAACATGAGGTTTTCACTAAATGATTCTTATGATATGTACTTGGTGTAAATGAGATGGTACTGATCTGACAACCAAAATGACTACCCTGCAGCCATCTAGAAAATCTTTTTTTTTATTGCTACTCCTCCTGAACAGAAGTCATATTGACATGGGGTTTTACAAACAGAAGTCATATTGACATGGGGTTTTACAAACAGAAGTCATATTGACATGGGGTTTTACAAACAGAAGTCATACTGACATGGGGTTTTACAAACAGAAGTCATATTGACATGGGGTTTTACAAACAGAAGTCATATTGACATGGGGTTTTACAAACAGAAGTCATATTGACATGGGGTTTTACAAAAAGACCTCTGATATATCTGCTTGGTCTGAAATAAAAAGGGTGCTGATCTGGGGTCTGATGTAGCTGCCATTGTAGCCAGCTTTGAAAATATTGTTATCTCTACTTCTCCTGAATAAATGGTCATATCATCATGGGGTTTTCACCAAAAGACTTCTTATAATGTATTGCTGAGTTTAATTTAAAATGGTGCCAATCTGATATTCAATATTGGCTATCATGAAAATCTTGTGTTAAAAACTCCTCTTAGAAAGGAAGGTCATTTTGATTTGAGGTTTTCATCAGAAGAATTTTTATGGTGTCTACTTGGTCTTATATGAAAATTCCTGACCTAATATATATTCATCATGGTGGCTATCTTGAAAATATTATTATCTCTTCTCATAAATGGATGGCTCTATCAGTGTGGGTTTTTCACCAGTAGACATCTTATGAAACTGGTCCTAAATGAAAATGGTGCCAGTTGTACATCCAATATGACTGCCATGATGGATGTCATGAAAACTTTGTTGACATTACTCCCCCTGAATGGATGACCATTATGACAAGGGGTTTTCATGAAAAGACTTCTACTGATGTTTACTTTTTCCTAACTGGTGCCAGTCTGATATTCAATATGTCCACAATAGCACCTAGTTTGAAAATCATGTTATTGCTGAAGAATATCAGGAATGGTTTCAACTCTCTGCAGTTAAACAGAAGAAATGGTCTGATCTTGAATTCCTGGAAATTCTTATTGCCCAGTAGAGTGTCAGTCCCTTTGAGGGACTCTTGCTTAGAAATAATACTGTAAATACTGCTGTATGGAATCATGTGTCACTGTCATTGTTTCTGCAGTCCGACCCCAACAATACAATGGAAAAGAATAGATGGAACACTAGACAAGACTCGCATGATACAAGAGACTCATGAACTAGTAATCCAAAGGGTACAGATGGAGGATGAGGGGCAATACCAGTGTGTTGGGACGAATCCACTTTCAGACCCTCTGAAGCACAATTTTACACTTAAAGTGGAATGTAAGTAGAAACAACTCAAACTTTTTGAATGTATAATTTTATTAATTGAATGTTCAGGGTGATCTTTGTCAATATCTGTAGAACAATTTTTTTTTTTTTATTCTGAGTAAGACAGTGCTATTCATCCTTAAAATTATGTATTTTTCTGTAGTGCCTTAGACAAGTTCACTAACAGCCATGATATGAATGCTCTACAATGTACTTATCTGCAATGCCTTGTACATATTTTGAAGTAGTTTAAAAGCATGTCGTCTAAAGACACCCAAACATTTGCAAACTGTATATCAGATGCATGTACCTTACATACTTGCTTTTAAGTCAAGACCAGCTGCAAAACAAAATAGACCCTGATCTGTTGTTGAATAATGTTCCAGCAGATCAGGGTCTATGTTGCTTTTTTCTATTTATTACTTCCAACAAAATGCATAGACCTATGTCAACTGGGACATTTTGCCATGGCAGATCTGGGTCTGTGCAGTGTGCAGTTGGACTCGACTTAAAGGAAATTGATAGATGGAATAGAGTAAATAAGATTGCAAGAGAAAATAGAATATGTAAATTGTGCTCAATCCTATAAGAAGAAGATTATCTTCTTGAAACTATTGGAAGAAGTGTTTACGTAGATATTATTGGAGAAACCATAGCAGACTTTGCTTTTCTATCAAGTCTTTTTAGGAAAGTAAGTATCCTTATTTAGAAATAATGCATTACTTCAGTTATCTTTCTAGACTGATACATTTCATCATTTGATGAGTATACTATAATGACATCAATATTATCTTACAGGATACAAGAATTTTAATTCATCACTTTATTCCTATCTGATATTATTGTGATTTTCTGTCTGTTACAGCAGAATTATATTTTGTATTTGCATTGTCTATGTAAGGAAGGAATAGTAGTATTGTATATAAACTGTATTGCACAAACACAGAAAGAATCTTCTTACGAAGGTATAAACTGTGTTTCCAATGTACGATCATTTACACACAGCACCATATATACTCACTTATAAGTTGAGTCCAACTGCAAAAAATATAGACCCTGATCTGCCATCACATAATGCACTGGCAGATCATGATCTGTTTTGTTTGTTCTACTGATTACTCCTAGCAAAGAGCATAGACCTGGATCTGATGGCACATGATGTTATGGCAGATCTGAATCTGTGCAGTTTTTTGCAGTTAGACTTGACTTTTAAGTGAGCATATATGGTGGGTCGGCATAATTCTATTGGTTTTTAGCAAGATTCTACTTGCAGTTTTATGTTAAATGAAGTCTTAGTTTTATATTGATGAGATCTCAGTTTTACATTGAAATATCATTTTTATATTGATGAGATCTCGTTTTTATATTGATGAGATCTGTTTTATATGGATGAAATATCAGTTTTATGTTGATGAGCTTATTGGTTATCTTTATATGTTAACACCTAGTGAATATAGCTGATATTGAGAAAGTTTCATGTAGTTAAAATTTGAAAATTTACAATTCTGAAATTTTAGGGAAATTCACATCCTCTTTGCATTGCCAACCATTGCTAACATATTCTTTTACATCTTTGTCTTCTTCTTCTTATTATTATTGTTGTTGCTATTTCCCAGCCAAACCAGAATGGATTACAGAACCTCGTCCAGTAGAGAAAGGAGTAGAGGAAGAGGCATCCTTTGCATGTGATGCTGATGGTATTCCTAAGCCAGTGATCAAATGGTTTTCCAATGGAGAACCTTTAGAAAGTAAGTTTGGAAATAAAGGCAGTACATATTTCTCGGTGTGGTAATCAAATGGTTTTCCAATGAAGTACCTTTAGAAAGTAAGTTTGGAAATAAATGCAGTACACAGTTCTCTGTGTAAAGTGCCATAGAACAGATATTTTGCATCTTTGGGCAATTTAATTTGGTTTTAAGGAGCAATAATAATGCAGTAATGCTGTGCTTAATTTGCACATTGATGGTCCAAGGTCCATTATTGGGTTCTAACACAAGCGTCAGTGAGCAATTGCCCATGTAAAGTCAGTGGTTTGCTCCAGTTCCAACCATATCCCTTTACCTCATAGACCAATTTGCCACAATATCTCAACCATCCAGGTTCACCCATATCCCTTTACCTCATAGACCAATTTGCCACAATATCTCAACCATCCAGGTTCACCCATATCCCTTTACCTCATAGACCAATTTGCCACAATATCTCAACCATCCAGGTTCACCCATATCCCTTTACCTCATAGACCAATTTGCCACAATATCTCAACCATTCAGGTTCACCCATCTCCCTTTACCTCATAGACCCATTTGCCACAATATCTCAATCATTCAGGATGTTGTACAAATTTGTACAAACCTGATATGATCTGACATACAATCAATAAAATGTAAATGGAGAATTTGGATTTCTATGACATTTTGCATTATAATTTTAAAAATTTGGTGATGTTTGAGTGTATGTGTGTGTGTGATTTGGACTTTTAACATAGCTTTAAAAAATTTTCAGTCATATTGCTACAATGTCTGCAGTGTGGCAGTTTATAATGATGTCTAGCACTGGGGCATCATGCTGCAGGCCTACCAAGTCCCAACACTGACCTCTTAATGCTGAGCACCTAGCGAGGCAGCTGTTAATAGTGTTTTCTCACCCACTGGACTGAATGTTTCACTTGGCTTAATAAATCCATCATACCCTGTTGCTAGATAAGTACATGTGCTTCTTTTGTTATGTCATTCAAAAACTTTGATGCACATGTTGTAACATTCATATCACACACATACATCTTACAATGTTGCATGCATATCACACATACTTCTTATGTTGTTACATGCATATCACACACATACATCTTATGTTGTTACATGCATATCACACACATGCTTATGTTGTAACATGCATATCATACACATACTTCTGGGGGCCCAGAGTGTCAGAGTGGTCTAAAGCTCTCACTTCTGTCTGCATGGGTTTGAGTCTCAGGCTCGGCTAACATTGGTATGTGAGATAGCCTGCCAGTAGCTTCTCATGGGTCGTTGGTTCTTCCCAGGTTTTCCAGGGTTCTTCCTCCACCAGTTATACTGGCTGCCATGTATAGCCTATCTTGTGCTGAAAAATGGCATTAAACCCTACAACACCACCATCAACAACACATACATCTTATGTTGTAACATGCATATGATACACATACTTCTTATGTTGTTACATACATATCTTACACATACTTCTTATGTTGTTACAAACATATCATACACATTTTTCTCATGTTTTAGCATAAGACCATTGTCAGACTTTTCATACTGTAACATGCAAATCATGCACAAACTTTTTATATTGTAACATGCAAGTCAGGGCTGTTCCATTAAGACATACATGGGACCAGGAGAAGGCAGTTTTGAAATTGGCTAGCCACCTTAAGATGTTATTAAGGCATTTCTGGACCCACCAACAGAATTTATTGAACAATAAAATCACCCACTGATAGAATTTATTTGGGATATATATGTGTATATATATATATATATATATATATATATATATATATATATATATATATATATATATATCCAACAGTGGTCAGTAAGTGTTAACATCTACTACAATCATAAAATTCACTTTTTTGTTGAAATGTCTCTGTTCAATAACTTAACTCATTAACCCCTGGCGCCGCATTTACGCGGCAGGAGGTGGTAGCCTACTTCTGAGCTCTGTAGTGTCAAGGTCATGTATGACACAATAAAGTGGGTGGTATTATAGAAAGGTAGACAGATGTAGCTTTACGATGATACCAAATAATATAGATGTTCTAGTTGCACTACAAAATACAGAGGGAAAAACGTAACTTTTTGGACCCGAGTTTTTTCCAGCCGAAATTCGCCCGAGGTCGGAATCCGATTTTGTATCTGGATTTTAGACTTTTTGGCCTCAGATCTAAGACAGACTGGTCTGAACTGTACACAGACAGGTGAACCTTTGTAAAATGTAGGATAAGATGGGCATTTAGAATAAAGAGTGGTCTCGAGACAAAAATGATGGGTCCATTGAAAAAAAAAGTCCAACTTTTACCCTTCTGCTCATGCTCAGGCGAAATAGCCAATGAAAAATGATGTTTCTAACACAACTAGGCATTAGGTTAGGTTAACCTAAAATGTCTTGGAGGTCGATTTATTAGGATGTATTCAGAAATAGCCCCCAAAATGGGTTTCCTACTCGCATTTCAGGTGAAAACGACAAAAACCGCCAGGGGTTAATGAGTTAACAAGTAATTTTGTCATTTAATTAATTTATTTGGATGGATCAAACTTGTTAATAGTCATGTCTTTTTGTTATTAATCTGAAATTTATTTTTTCACACAATTTTGAATGACATGCAGAAGTTCATAAAGAAAATCAGGTCTGTCAGTATGAGCTGTACTCAATTATTCAACATACAGGTAAATTTATAAATTATTAGATCCAAAGTACAAAACAAAAACATTTCTATTTATGCTTTAATTGCACTGAATCAGCAACCTGCAATTTTAAATTAATGTTATGAATAAGGTGTTATTATTGTGCCTTTATTATTTGAATGACTGACCTTATTTACCTGGCTTCAGCATGTCAGGTGATAAAAATAGCATAATTGAGCTATTTCCCCCAATGGACCACACAAATCGAACTCATAACCAATTAAACCTGGTAACAAAGAAACATTATAACAAAGCTTTTTGAATATGAACATGGAAATTAAACTTTGAACTTTTAACAAAAAAACACTTTATCCAAGAATGTAATAAAGTCTTTACCGTTTGAATATCTCAACAAAATTGTTTATTTTATCCAACTGTTTTGTGCTCTGTACTTTCTGTGAACCAAAATGTTTACAAAAAGCTGATAACTTTTCCTATTTTACAAGAACATGTACATGAAGTAATCTGATTAAAATCAGATCTCTACTGTCCTATGTGAAGATCTGACAGCGACAGCTTAGGGGTCATATTCTCTTGACCTGTGGTATTACCATAGTAACTAATTTTATCAGCCACCAGATGAAGTCTTATGTCTTCACATTTGGGAGACTGAGCATTAGGGCTGAAGAGCATCAATTTGTGCCAAATGTTTTGATTCACTTTCAAATTTTTGTAAGCTGAATCTCCAATGGCAAATTAAAAGGTCACCAGAACATGACCCCTAAGCAGTTGCTGTCAGATCTTCATATAGGACAGATTGGTACATGAGAACACTTGTGATATTATGTCAGAAAATCATGGAAACCCAGTGTGTGTGTGTGTGTGTGTGTGTGTGTATAAATATATATATAAAAGTAATTAAAGTTTAGAAATTGCACTTATGTTACTTTGATAAACATTGTGTTCAAGATTAATGTTCTAAAATTGATGTGCATTTCTGTAGGACTATCTCTAGCAGACCAGCTCCAGTTGGGTCATTATGTTTATGTTAGTCATAGTATACAAGGACTGGACCCATTGACAGAAAAAAAACCACAAAAATTTTCCAATATAAAATACAAACCTAAATCTGTCTGTCAGAACTTAATATTTCTGGTCAGCATGTTTCGTTGCAACATTAGGCTTTGTTAAGTAGGAGCATTTCTGGCTGAGAGTCAAAAACTGGTACATATGAGTGATGACTGGTGCTTATAAAAGTTGTTAGGGCTATGTAAAGAGTATTTAACATGCCTAGGTGAATATTGCAAAACCATGACAGGCATTTAGGATTGCTACAATGTTTACATTCTTCTTTATACCTTCTCTTTTTCCAAAACATTTAGCACATCTGAAATGCTATTAGTACGGACAGTCACTCCTCTGCCGTAAATACTGTTCTTCGACCACTCAATAATCCTGTTTGTAGGAGAAGAAAAATGTGATAGACAAGCAGGGATCATGCTGGGCTTTGTCAGTGTCACAAATTGTGATTTTGTTTCTTTATTGGCGACAAAATATACCATCTGGTGATCTTTTTGGCAAGAACAGTTTTGGCTGTTAAAAATTGTATATATAGTCTTGTGTTTGGAGTTGAGAAATTCAAAGGAGCCATAACAGGAAGCCGCAAAATTGGATATAAAATTGCACTCAAATCTATTGTTACATAAACAAATCCTTTGTTCATATTGACACACCACCCTAACATGGCATTGTTATATCATAATCAACTTATGCTGATGTCTGGCCTTAGTACTCTGTGCTGTAATATAACCCAAATAGTCATGCTACCTGACTAGCTACAATCGACCACCTCTGAAGGTGGGAACAGGAATGACTACAATCTACCAGACAATGGCAGTTTTTTTCTTTTTTGAAAAATGTACCAGAAAAAATAGTTTTGATGTAACAAAGAAAACTGAATACCTTTGAAGCATCAATCAATCTGTATATATACTAAGCAAATGAAAAACAAAAAATTCTGTCTCCGTCAGCTTTACAATTATTGTTGCCACAGCAATAACAAATGGGCATTTGTTTGGTCCTTCAAAGAGTGCCTTTTGCAGCATCTTCAATAACACATGAACCTTCATCAAAGCAAGCCGAAGACCACAGATCAAAGAATGTCAGCAACAAACTTAAATAAAAGCATCATATCATTTTTCATAGTGATTGGAACATATTTATTGTGCCAGGAAAGTTTCCTGTTTGCAACAAAAAGTTCATGTTTATGATCGCTACTAATGGTGGTTTAAAACCCAAATTAAAGTTCCAATATTTTGAAGCAATAGATATCTGGCCATTGAGTTAAATGAAGGTGAGACATCTCGCAAGAATGTGAAACTGTTTAATTTGTTCATGTTTTCATTTCTCTACGAATAGCCTCATCCCCTTGGTAGCTGCAGCATCATGGTAGTCATTTCTGGCTGAACAAAAGCTAGGCTAATTTAAGGACATGTACATGTAGCATACAAACAACTATACAGCCACATGCTACTAGGATAATAAATATCAGAGTAAATTGTTTCAGGAAACGTGTTTGTTGACAATGGGATATAGATTAAACGAGGACTACCATTTTTCATATATACATTTTAGTTGTGTTTTCTATTGGGATTTGACTGATATATGAATTTTTTTACATATGATCGAATACTTGAATTCATGAATTTTTCATATGCATTTGTATTATTTAATACATTATGGAGTGTACTACACAAATGTAAGTTGTCAATATACAAGTGTATTTCAGACTAGTCGTCTTCATTTAATCAAAATTTCTCTTTTTTTTCTCTGCGTAAATCCTTGTCACTGACAACAGGTCATCTCTTAAAAATGTCACTTGTATGCAAAATTTCAATTTATTTTCAGTGCCTCCCCCCCTTATCTAAACATCTGCTTATGTTGACAATATTACCTTGGTCCTGATGATGTTGAGATAAATGGATAGTACTGTATTATAAAAACGGGGACATTCTTTGAAAACTGGCGACAAAATATTGAGGTTGGCGATTTTTTTTCGCGACAACTTTTTTAAAGCCAGAACCATCCCTGGACAAGGTCACCATATAATAATAATAATGAGGACTTTATATAGCGCCTAATCTTTAGAAGCTCTACAACATTTGACAACACTTAAAAAACATATATAATGATATGATTACAAAAACAAAAACAAACACCACAAAATTAGAAAACAGAAAACATGCTGTAAATATTTAAGGTAAGGAAACATTATTAGGTCTTTAAGTCTGTTCTTGCAGTTGAAATAGGTGAGTTTTAAGAGTGCTCTTGAATGAGATCACTGTGTCTTTGTGTCTAAGTTCAGCGGGCAATTCGTTTCATGTTGCTGGGCCCTGGTATGCAAAAGAATGTTGGCCATATGATTTCATCTTCATAGTGGGAATAATGAGAATACGAGTGTCAGAAGAGGAGCGTAAGTATCTTGCTGGTGTGTACATATTAGTGAAGTCAGATAAGTATGTTGGACTGGAGCTCATCAGTGAAACGTAGCACAGAGAACAAATTTTGTGCTTAATTCTGGATCGAATGGATAGCCAGTGTAGGGTACAAAGCAGGGGGAGGCGTGCTCTGATCGTGGTACTCTAAGGATGATCCAAGAAGCTGTGTTTTGAACTTTTTGAAGTTTCTGGAGTAGATGTTGAGACGAACCAGACAGAATTGAGTTACAATAGTCCAGTCTTGAAAGTACTAAGGAACACACAAGTGTTTTAGTGGCATCAACTGAAAGATATCTGCAAATGAAGCTGATGCGTCTCAGCTCAAGATATGCAGTCTTGCATATGTTTATGACATGTTGGTGCAATGAGAGAGTACTGTCGAGAGTAACACCTAGGTTTCATACTGACTGTGTGAATTTAATGTTGGTGTTGCTGATATTTATTGTCTGAGGTAAAGGATGTGAATTAGAAAGTCTTTGTGTTGTAATCAGAATGGCTTCAGTTTTATCATCATTCATCTGCAGCTTATTACATGTCATCCATGATTTCACATTGGAAATGCACCTCACTACGCCTTGGATGGTAGCTTTGACTTCAGTTGGGTGGCTATATTTGTATATTTGGGTGTCATCAGCATACAATTGGTGAGACACTGGATGATAATCTATGACACTTGAGAGTGGATGAGTGTATAGAATGAAGAGAACAGGTCCAAGAACAGACCCCTGTGGTACACCACAACATAGATCAACTGGGCTGGAGTGTTTTCCATTTGCAGACAGAATTTGTGTCCTGTTGACCAAGTAGGACTTGAACCATAGTAAGGCTGTATCGTGAATGCCAAATACATGCTGGAGATGGCATATACTGATCTGCATTACATACAATATTTCTATGAAATTATGCATGGTTCTGTATGCCTTATTATTTATAGCTGGGAAGGGGTCTACATAATACTTCAAAACAGTATTAAATTTAACATCTTTATTTCAAAATATATTTACCAAATTGATTCCTTACGTCAGTTTTAAAATGTTGTGTCCAATTCTTTAACAGGATAAAGACAATAAACTGTCCAAACTTCTATACAAGTTTGTCAAGAATATGCATGACCACATGTAATCTGAGACCCAGTAAAGTTAACCAACAAACTTAAAACTCAATATATTGTTCATGACAAATCCATCTGAAACAAAGCTAACACAAGCAGTGTTGACCCTGAACCTTGTATCTACATCTACATTTGTTATCTTACAGATCATAAATACATGGATCTAGATTGTAGCAACAGGCTCATGGCAGCAAATGTGATTTTAAAAACTGAATGCTCAGGATAACTGACCTGTTGGAACTTCAGTTACATGTATGACATTAACATGTACAACAATGACCAATGTGCAATCTAAAATTCCATAAACATCAATAACTTGGATCTATAAATGGCAAATTTTCAATTCTGAACATGTACTCTGGTCATTTAAACTGCTAAAACAAGTTAACAGAAATAACAACAGAACCAGTAAATCTTTCTTCTTTCAACATTTTACATCTTGACAATTTTAAGGGATTCATTTCTAAGTTCAAATTAAGATATTTTAAAACTATTTTTTCAGGAAATCCCTTTATGCATCATAATGCCTTGGGCTCACAGAAGTAGATACCTGTAAAATAAGAAAAGAACTGATAAGCACTATTAAAAATTGGAACTACATGAGATAACCCCTAAGACACACATGAATCCCCTCAACAATTGGATTGGTAGTGCAATAAGAGTTACATTATACAGACTTTTGTTGAGATGTATACACATACCAATTTTTATCAGAAAACTTATGATATTTCATACAATTTATTTACATCACCTAAATAAAACAGCCACTGTTGGACTTTGTACCTGTTGGTTACTTTCTGGATTACTCCATTATGCATCAAGTATTGAACTAAATTTGTGGCCTTTTTTTTAAGAGCAGCACTTGCATTGTTGATGGTAGTTTCTTCCTAAGTAACCTCGAGTTCAGCTTCTGTACCATGTCAACATGAATAGAATTTGTTTTGTAGTAAAGTCACCAAATGGTCCACCACAATGATTCTTGATATAATAGTACTGACACTTTCTTGGATTTCTGTCTGAAAAAAGCAATAAAATATCATCTAGGCTATGACAGAAGGAGCAGATATATCTTCAAACTTGAAAAATTCTTTCAAAGGGAAGCACACTCTAATGACCAATAATAATTTCTAGGAATCTAAGATAAAACCATTTCTTCTATTACACTGTTGAGTGCTGAAACTATTTGGTTATTTACTGATTTAGCACCAGGGCATTGGGATAAAGTGCCTTATCCATGTTAGCATTGATTGGTGGGGGGGAGGACTTTTAACTTAAACTCAAGTAATACATATATATATATATATATATATATATATATATATATATATATATATATATATATATATATATATATATATATATATATAAATAGGTATATATATATATATATATATATATTGTTACGTATATGTAATTAAATTGCTTGTGTGTTAGTTTTAAATTCATTTTTTTTATTTTAATTTTGTTTCATTACATTTTATTGTACTAATAATTTTCATGGGATTTGATATTTTTGAAAAAATTCAGTCTTCTGTTTTGACCTGATTAGAATGCAAAATATTACTTTATCACTAATTTTAGCTGACCTTAGTTCAGACGTTTGTAAACATTAAGCGAAAACTATTGGCTATTACCAAGGTCATGTTTGGCCCACATGTTAGTAAAGTTGTAAACAGCCTTTCTTTTTTATTTATTTCTAGTGTGAGAATCTGATTCTTAGATAGGGCTATTCTAGGCTACGTGTAAAATGGCATTTTTTTACTGTGCTGTTCAAATTAGTGATCACGTAGCCCCGTCATGTGAGCCACCATGTGATCTAAAATTGTGGGTTAAAACAGACATTTTCTAGTAGATTTTACAATCGTATCTTACACCTTTAGAGCTCAAGGTGTTTTTTTTTATGTTGATGCCAGTTGATTTAGACTTCTTCTATTTTGTGGATTTAATTATTTATATTCTCTAGAAAAAACACACAAGTGCTCTTCTTTATAAAAATTCTGGGACAAAGACATTTAGTGGAAATTTATTTTGGAATTCTAAACAGGAACATTATAAATTGTGATTCAATGAGGAACTGTTGCCATCAGTATAACGACCTCATCTGATGTCATTGCCTTCCATATTGGAATTTCATCGAGATTCGAACCTGGATTCAATTAGAACTGTTTAGTGATAGGACTTATATTTTTGAATTCTAGGATTAATTTTTGGATTATATTCACAAACCGTAAGTCCTATTTCATATTTTTGCCTTGTTTTCTAGGGAAATAAATTATTTTGTTAAAACTTACAAAGCTTGTTGGCTTCACTCTTTTCTTTTGTTACTTTGAGCCTACACGTAACAATATGTGTGTGTGTGTGTGTGTGTGTGTGTGTGTGTGTGTGTGTGTGTGTGTGTGTGTGTGTGTGTGTGTGTGTGTGTGTGTGTGTGTGTGTGTGTGTGTGTGTGTGTGTGTGTGTGTGTGTGTGTGTGTGTGTGTGTGCACATGTCAGAGATATAACAGCAAAATTTAAAAAACATTATATAATAATTGTGTAAAAATAATTTAAATTGAATGCAGTCATTCTAACCTTTCAATTAAAAGAATAAAAACACAAAAGACAAAAACTATTTTGTCTCAGCATCATTGCTGGTCTAATAAGAGTTATTATTCCAGGTGAGGGTAAAGGGCTGTCCATTTAGTACATATGCAAACAGTCATTCCCTCCCCACCCCCATTGCAGGGTGTAGTTATTTCTACCCCCTCCCCAGAGTGTACATATGCTTGTGCTTAGCACCCCACTTCAAACTGTCAATTTGTTTGCAATCTGAATCAAATGGGAGTTTCTTTAGTAACATGGTCTCCATATCTGCATGGGAAAGTCCCTGTTTTCAAGCAACAGATGTAAACATTCACTGTGTTTGATAATCTCACTAATTCAGTACATTTTGGAGTTACATTTTTATATGTTCATTATTTTTAGAAATATTAAAACTGTACATTGCAAATGCTGGATGCAGATGACAGTTTTGACTGCCATGCATCATCTGTTCTGGAAACCAGAAAAGGACACAGGCTCGTCTAGTTGCTTACAATTTACTTATCAGTTATATATGTACTTTAAAAAGCTACAAGGGTGGACACTTCTCTCCCTTTTCACATGACTTGTATGGCCATGATCACACCTGCTTAATATGCAAGTACTGTGTGCTGATTGGTTGACTGCCCTCTCATTAACCAATCGAAAATGATGTGCTGCACGAATTTACTTATTTTCTTGATGCTTTTCATTTTTAAAATTGGTAACAGGGGTACAAACAAATTGGAAGGTGTGAAAATACTGTAGGTTGTTTGTTATTGCCTGTGGCAAATAGGTTTTATTGTAGCTTTAATAAAGTTATGGTCATTAGGTGTGTATGTACTACTTTGTCTTATCCCCACCTCTATGCACAAATATTCAAACTTCAAACCCAACCCCCCATGCACATACAAAATGGACAGTTCCTAACAAAAAAAAAGTTTAATCCAAAGCCAACATAAGATTCAAGCTGAAACTAACACATGTGAACTCAAAGAGACCCCTAGTGCATTCATTATGTAAATAATTCTAGTGAATAAAAAATAGGCACGGAATGTTAAGCAGCAATTATGTTATATTCTATGTATATTTTGGAGATGATGAAATGTCCAAATGTTTAGCAATTTGACATGCACATAGACAAAATCTAAACATAAAGTCAACAATGTTTAATTCAAACTGCTACTATGATATTGTAATAACCTGCATTTAGGGAATGAGGTATGCATGCTTGTATACGGTAAACACCATACAAGCCGCCTAATTCGGTCTCGATATTTTTTTTTTTTAATCAGTGCATTACCAGTGAATTTTGCTCAAATGAGTTCACATTAATATTTTCTAGGATCCTCTGTTTTGTTTACCTCGTCAATTAGTTGTTAGCTGGTATAGTCTACAGTTCTGAGTTAGCGAAAATAGGGAGTATCGATGCCGACGGCTGGCATCTGTGATAATTTGATTAATGACTATTTCTAGTTAACCGTTTAAGAATGCACGGTACATATTCAATGTGTTTATAGCCCCTGATGTTTCATTTGTATACATCATCGCATGTAAGTTTGTTTTTCTTTTCTCTTCCTTATTTCTCTGGTACATACACATGTTGACTGCCCTGTCATGCGGTCTACCTCGGTAATATTGTAACAGTGCATAACAGTTTCCGAACCATTGCTATCAGCAATAGCATAACATGGTATGTGCCGCGAATTACAAAACTGATTTTTTTTCTTTTCTTGGGGCAATACAATTGCAATGTAACAATGTGTAAAATATCAAATTGGTAATTTCTATGAATGATCATTGTGAAGATTGACTAAATATACACATGCAATACTAGCTCATGCTTGTTTGAATACACCCACAAAAATTGTGGGTTTTAGAACTGGGGGTTTTGTGGGTTTTGTGGGTTTTGTTAGAACTGTGGGTTTTGTGGGCGTTGTGGGTTTTGTTGGAACTGTGGGTTTTGTGGGCACTGTGGGTTTTGTGGGTTTTGTCAGGGGTATATAAGGCTTTGTGGGCTGCTTGTAGGGGTTCAGTCAGCTAGCAGCAATCAAACTAGATACATCACAGCTATTGTGAGTTTTATTTTTTTAATTTTTTTTATTATTTTGTTTTGTTTAGTTTATTATAGAGTTATGTAACTTTAAGCAGTATTTTGGACAGTAAATTTTTTTGTTAAAGTTTATTTAAGCACAAAGCAATATTTATTTAAGGAATTTATTTTTTTATTTTTTTATTCTTTTCTCTCTTCCAAATTATATGCATTCTAGTCACTTCTAATTTATTTTTATAAGCAAACTAGATATTGTTATATCATTTGTTATTTAAACCTCAGTTATATGGTCAAGTGAGTGTTGTCCTCACAGACCAATACTTTTATTTATTTCTTAATTTATTTTCTTTATTTATTTAGTTTTATGAAGCTAAAGACATACAGAGAAGTTTCTCTACATTACAAAGATATAATTCCTTTTCTTAAATTATAGGTCCAACAATGTTCTTAGGGAAATAGAATGTCTAAGTCATTGTGAGTGTTTTCCTCACCGACTTGACATTCTAAATTCAATTCAACAATACTTGATTAATCTAGCAATCTATAAAAACATAATTTATTTAAATTTCTATTTTATGATTTACTAGTTGTCTAAGTCATTGTGAGTGTTTTCCTCACCGACTTGACAGCCAATTTACTTCCATCTATATTAATTCACTTCAAATAAGTATTAGGCTATAGTTGAAGTGTGAAGTCAAGCAAGTGTTTTCCTTGCAGATTTTACATTTCATATATTACAATCAAGTCATATTTTCTCTTCTGTAGTAAACTTCATTGCAACTAAATCCAAATATGGTAACTCGCATATAATTTTCATTCATCAAAAGAAATAATAATATAATGAACTAATAGTATAGTGCTAATGTGTACCCTGTGAAATCATATACTGTACCTCAAGACAATGATAGTATTTTGGCTTAGTGCACAAAACAACAAGACTGTCATGGTTATGAACTGACTTTATTCAATGTTTCTTAATAAATGGATCATCATATTATCTTATGGTTGAAAAGAAATCAAGAGTTCGAGTTCACTCCATTCTCCCCTCCTTAGTCAGCTGATAAGAAGCATACTCATCCCTGGTGCCGTACTCCAGTGTAGTATTATCAGGACCTAGCTCGGCCATTACAATATCATTATACTTAAATTTTGTGGAGAAAATTAGATGGCAGGATACTAAGCAGAAAGTTGTAAAAATCATCTAATTGTTAAGAAGCCACAATTAAACTACGTTGTTACTAAATACTTGCATGGTTGTGAACACCACCAATGAAAATAAGAACTGTTACCTATTAAGAATCTAAGGCATCAATGAAAAACCCCAACACATTTTGACTTAGATCAAACAAAGTTACTTTTTAATTAGGCATGCATTAGCTATGTATTATGTTGCATTAAGTCCTTCATATTTTAGACATTATTTCATCTACACTCGGGAAAATTGATATATGGATATATCTTATTCAGAGTAACTCATCATTGACAAATCTACATCACTGCACTAATTTTCATGCCTGAGTGACTTTTTTAAAGCTTTTTATTTGTGACACTCTCAGCATCTTGGATTTTTAACCAACACTCATGAGACTTAGAACATGGATGAATCTTGACTAGGTAATTCAACCATATGAAAACCTCGGTCAGTGTATAACCTAATTTTCATGCATGAATTACCAAATCTCTTCATCCGTCTGTTGGTTACACACTCAATATCTTTGACACTTTTTTATATATACGTATAAATAGACATATGGAAGCATTGCAACAAAATCAACTCAACCATACCAAATTTAGTTTCCTTTGAACTAATTTTGCAGACTCGAGTAACTTTTGTATTTTCAGCTGGCCCTTTGTTACATCCCAAATATCACAGAAACAGTTCATCTGCAATCATGAAAACTAATGTGTGGTGCACCTCAAGGAAAGTAACTCAGTCATTCCAAAATTAGGTCACTGTAACATACTTTTCATACTCTGGTGACTTTTGTATCCTCCATACCTGCCTGTATATTTGTAAGCTACTCCAGAATGTGCTTCTGTTAGCAAGAAGATCTGTGCTAATGAGTTTTAACTAGTTATATATATACATTAATTCTCTGTTCCAGCTCTGCCACCCAGTGATAGAAGAAGATTTGTCAACAATCAGCTGATATTTCTAAATCTTACCCGAGATGATGCACAGGTTATACAGTGTAATGCATCTAATGTCCATGGGTACCTGTGGGCTGATGTTTCTCTAAGTATTCTAGGTTAGTGATTGAATCATTAGAAAGTGCATGTTTTTATTTACTCGATTTATGCATAGAGTGCTTGCATATATAGTATTAAATTTTAAGGCAAAGTGGGGAATGGAATCAATGCTTAAAACTGTGTTTGTCTAACTGTACTAGCAGCAATGGAATGTACAAGTATTCTTTAATGTGAATATGACTGAAATTGGCAAATTTCAAGAGAATTTGATTTGGGTTGTTTTTGTATGTTTTTAACAGCACTTTTAACATGTTATGTGCTATATCATGTAAAGGAAATGGGAGCTACGTACCTTTCCCAGAGTCACACCAAGGCTGCTGACCTGGGATGGCCTGGGTTGGTATCAAATCCATAACCCATGGATTATAAGTCCAGTGCTCTACCAGCTGAGGTACCACAGCTTATGGAAGGAGTGTTTGTCTTGTCAGTTGCCTGTTGAATAAGTCAGAGACAAATAAGATGACAGACAATGTAACCATGTCTGCAAGAGCTCCTTTTGCAAATTTAATGATGGTGCAAGTTAGTTGTCGGTGTTTCAGAGCACTGAAATGTGTTAATCAATTTGCTGTTATTACAGACAAATAAATGAAGCATGTGGGCTTTAATATTTATCTCAAACACTGCCTTATCATGACCTGCAAAACCTAGCTATTCATTCAGTCATCCAGTTGTGACTAGTGTTGGCCTTATTTAGTATTTGTGAAGTATGAATGTTTGTTGTATCACATCTTAGTAGTCACCACGATGAAGGCCTTATTTAGTATTTGTAAAGTATGAATGTTTGTTGTATCACATCTCAGTAGTCACCATGATGAAGGCCTTATTTAGTATTTGTAAAGTATGAATGTTTGTTGTATCACATCTCAGTAGTCACCATGATTAAGGCCTTATTTAGTATTTATGAAGTATGAATGTTTGTTGTATCACATCTCAGTAGCCACCATGATGAAGGCCTTATTCAGTATTTGTAAAGTAATTCATTTTAGCACACCTGATCATAAGACCATTTGAGCATATGAGTTTATGTTGTGGCCCTGGGTCTTTTGTGTGTGATCTGTTGTGCATCCATCTACAATTGCTAGCCACCATTCTGAAGGCCATGTTTCTGATATGACTTTGATCATGCTTTGTATATGTGTGTATATCATCAGTTGATAAGCAAGATCCACACTTCTTAGTGAGGTGACCAATTAACTAACTTACTGAGATTGTTACCAGTCTTGAAGTCATATTTCTGATTCAGCAGTGATCACACTTGGAATATAGTTTTATATGGTTAAGATCTTGCACGACTTTGATAATGAATGAGATACATGCATATTAGTTAGGTGATCTTGGACCCAATTTCTGATCTTGTTACTATTCTAGTGATTGTATTTCATATGTGTTTTTGATTAAACTTAGTAAATAAATCAAGACCCAAGATAAGTACAATTATGAGTTAAATCCATGCATAATAATGAAGTAATCTTGTATCTGATGGCTGAGCTTGTCAACACTTTAGTTGCTATTTATTTCCAGTTTTTATTAGAACTGGTAAACAAGCTGATAGCATCAAGATAACCAATAATTTTATTGAGATCTGTGCATATTACTGATGTAATTTTAAAACTTGGTAAATTGATTTATATTATCAAGATCTTGGATGAATTTAGTAATGAAAAAGAGACAATGTCAATTTTGTCTTAAGCTATGGAAAGAATTTTTATCAGACTATAATAATATATGTAAATGTACATAATATAAAGTTCAGAAGATAGTTTTCAGAGGGTTGTGTTCTTACAATTCTGCATAAGTCTGCTTAGAGCAATAACCAACTGTTATTATATGTAAGCCTCTTGTCCCATTAACAAAAACGTGAATAATCCTTCACTGATTTCACTTCATATTTAAAACATTATATTATCTCCCAATTTCATATCTCTCTATTCTACTATTCCCCCTGGGTTATTATCTATGTCTGGCCATGCGTTTAAGTAGGTTTCTTAAATCTTATTTTGAACGACTCTTGCTGAATTTACTGCATATTGGAATAAGAGGCACATGTTTATCTGTCGCAGTGTACTTGGACTGCTCTTAGGTTATGTGTCTAGATGGCGTTGTTGGTGTAAGAGGCATATTATCTTTTGGTTAAAGTTGTTAATTTTCCATTATTTATATTTCAATGGTTCTTCACACAACTTATACCATATTTGGAATATAAAACATTAGTGCTTGTTTTTCTGGTTTGGCTTTCCTCTTCCTGGGATATATCTCTGGGTGGTGTCATGTCTCCCTTTGATAAATCAATAGCTTCTGTCTGAAGCGTATGATGTCTCTTAAAACATAGTTTTTGTTTCACACACACACACACACACACACATTTTTGTTTTAATGGGATTTTTATGTATGTCTTTGATATACTTGAATTTTGTTCTTTTAAGGTGTTCTCAGTTGAATTTATAATGAATTATGTTATGCAATTTAGGATTTTTTCCCCATGTAAATGATGGATGTAATATTTGATTGCTTGCTAAGGTAAACAAGTCTTGTCCAACGATAAATGCTTTACATAACAAAAATTACTGTACAAACTTCATGCATTCTGGTTGAGTATTGAGATATGGCAGTTTATTGCCACATCTTTTCTTGTTATGTATATGTGTATATTCTGTCTGAAATGTATATTTATGCTTGTTTTCTGTCTTTAAATAAGATCCATTTTAAATTTGCTGCATAATTCTCAATCATGAACTTTTAATTGGAGATAATTTAGATTAATATCAATTAATTCTAAATTAAAACTATTCTCCAATGGTCTGGTTAGTTTGAAATTCTTTAAAAATGTTTGTCAAACCTGTTAAGAACTTTTGATTTGAAGACCTAAAATGAACATGGCAGTCTCTGTCTTTTTCATTTTATTAATTCTGTGGTAAAAGAATGACTCCTTTGCTTCTACTATCAGAATTTTCAAATGGACTGTAAATTGATCTTTCCAGCAAGTCAGCTCTACCTTTGCTTTGCATATGCTTATATGATTTCATGTCAAATTTAGAGGGTAAAGATTCTAATTCATTTACTGATGATAATTAAATTAACTTTTTTCTTGATTTTATTTATTATTGGTTTAGAGAACTGGATAATTGAGCAATGTTGAATCTTTTTCTTTGTATATTTTAAATGATGCTGTGGTGACCAGCTTTTAAGCCAGAGATCAAGATTCCACTGACAGTGGTGAAGGTCGCAGTGGACCAGTCAGTTGTCCTGCCATGTGAGACCATTGGCAAACCAAACCCAGTCATCTACTGGAAGAAAGGGGTTCAAAAACTAGAGGGTGACCGCTACATACCCCACCCTTCTGGGAATCTCACTTTGAAGGTAAAGCAACATCACATCTTATAATTTATAACACTTTCTTTTATTCAGAGACTTTGTAAAATAAATATGATTTTTGTGTCTTGAATTTTATTGATCAGAAACTGTGTTCAATTCCATGCAAACCTACAAATATTTATTTGAATAAGAGGCATCTATTTATTTGATCTGTTTGATACATCCTTATTACATACCCATTTAATCTTACATGTTTGATGCGTACTTACTACATACCCATTTAATCTTACATGTTTGATCTAATGTTTGATGCATGCTTACTATATACCCATTTATTCTTGCATGTCTGATCAAAATTTGATGCATACTTTATTACATACCCATTTAATCTTACATATTTGATCAAATGTTTGATACAGCTATTTAGTCTGTTTTTATGTGTCTCACCCCTTGATTAGAACTATGTGTCTTCTTCAATATCTGTGCATTGATATTTTTAGATGCATTGTCTTGAACTTTTACAAATGCCAATTCATTCTGCATTCATATTGTAAAGGTAAAACAATTTTGAAAGAGTAAAGGAGGGTGAGGGATGCAATAAATACAAAACCCCATTGATTTTTCATTCTGATTCAATGGAAAGAACTCACTCATTTCAAATAACTTATGAATTTATCTACTCAGCATCTATCTACCTACCTAAGAGCAAAAGTTTCATTTATTGATGTAAATGACTATTAAACATGGGGTTAGTGTATAAATAGTGACATTCAGGATACCCTTGTTATCAGTATTGAAATATAAGATCTTGGACAAGTTTGATGATGAGTGACTTCCATGCATACTAATGAGGAGATCCTGCATCTGATTGGCTGAGTTTGTTACAATTCTAGAGGCTGTGTTTCTTATATGAATTTTAATGTATTAATGATGTAATCTTGCATCTAATTGGTTGAGCTTGTTACCACTCTGGCGGTCATATTTCTGGTCTGATTGGATCAAATTTGAAATGTGGGCTTATATTGTTAAGAAATTGGATAAAGAGTAAGATCCATTATTCCTATTAATACTATATAAGCCTGCATAGTGAAATGGTCAGTTGCTATGTTTATGTAAGTCAGGTGAATTATATCAGGCTCACTTAGGCCTCTTGTTTGGTATATGGATACTGCTTGACATGCATGACACCTGTTTATCAAAAACATGGGGATGGACTGAACATGCAAGCCATGGCCAGCTTATTGTTCAGTATGGGTTCAGTAAAACCAATGGCTGCCAGCATGAAAGCCAGTCACCTTAAATCTACACTTTAGACTATTCATTTACTGAAACCTACACTATTAACAGAGCAATTGTCACCACACACGTAGCATACAGTGTATGCATTTGTTCTTTCTTTCAGAATGCAGAGAAATCAGACGAGGGCAGTTATACCTGTTATGCTCAGAATAAATATGGGTCAGTAGAAGCCACAGGAAAGCTTATTGTTAGAAGTGAGTACTCTACATTTGTGTTTCTCCATCATGCAAATTCAAGCATAGATGCCCTTTGGAGTACTAAAGTAGAGAAATTTCCTAGGAGTTGATAATAATAATAATAATAATAATAATAATAATAATAATAATAATTCTATTTAAAGAGGCTGAGACAATTAGTCTCATGAAAATAATCCACCATTTGATCTTCAGTTATAAAAATATCTGCATGAACACTTGTGCACACTCTTTAATAGCAACTTACTGTCAGTTTTTCTTTTTCTATCTCACCCTGCCATAAGACCAAATGAGTGTATGGATGGCCTTGCATGTCTGTTGTGCACTGTCCATCATTCATTACTTGTTGTGTGATGTTCTTCAAGATTTGCTGCTTTAAACTCTGCAAAATCCACTGGATCAATGTTAACTAAAATTGGCAGAAGCAGCATTGTGTGAAAAGATTTAAATCTGGATAAATGATGCCCATCCACCATCAAATATGGCCACTGTTACTAAAAATAGAAAACCTTTGAGTACCTTCTCAAACTCTGCTCAACAGAATTTGACCAAATTTAACAGCAAGCATCCCATCCTGATGGGCTTTCAATTTTATCTAAAGGATACCAGTCTGCCATCAGATATGGCCACTATTACTAAAAATAGAAAAACCTTTGAACAACTCAAAATCTGCTCAACAGAATTTGACTTGAGGCATCCTATCCTGATGGGCTTTCGGTTTTATACAAATGATGCTAATCTGCCATCAAAAATGGTGACTGCTAATCTGCCATCAAATGTGGTGACCACTAATCTGCCATCAAATGTGGTGACTGCTAATCTGCCATCAAATATGGTGACCACTAATCTGCCATCAAATGTGGTGACCGCTAATCTGCCATCAAATATGGTGACTGTTAATCTGCCATCAAATGTGATGACTGCTAATCTGCCATCAAATGTGGTGACCACTAATCTGCCATCAAATGTGGTGACTGCTAATCTGCCATCAAATATGGTGACCGCTGATCTGCCATCAAATATGGTGACTACTAATCTGCCATCAAATATGTTGACCACTAATCTGCCATCAAATATGGTGACTGCTAATCTGCCATCAAATGTGGTGACTGCTAATCTGCCATTAATATAGTGACCACTACATAAACTGCAAAACCTTTGGAGCAACTTTTCAAAGCCACTCAATCGAGTTTGATCAAATTTGATGGAAAAAATTCTTGCATAAAAGCCTTTTAAAGTTTCGTAAAAATTATGCTTATTTGGCATTAAATTAAACAAACACTAAAATAACTTGTCAAAATCCCACTCAACAGATTTGACTAACTTTGACAGAGAGCATCAAGGCATGAAAGTCTTTTAGGATTTGTAAAAATGATGTAATTTGTCATTACATTATGGCCATCATTACTAAAAATAGAACAACATGGAATAATTTCTTCTTAAAATCCTGTTCATCAGAATTTGATTAAACTTGACAGAAAGTACCCTGTGATATAGGTAATTCAGTTTGTTACAAATGATGCCAATAAGCCATCAAAAATGGGTAAAAATTGAAAACTTTACAACTTTTACAAATAGACTGCTCGACAGATTTGACCTAATTTGACACAAGGCATCCTAACATGAAGGGTTTTGACTATCAGATATGGCCACCATAACTTTTAAATGACAACATCTTAAAAACACTCAACTGAATTGAATAAATGTGACAAAGAGCATCCTGGGAAAATGGCTTTCACATTTGTACAAATGGTACTGATCCAACAAATAAAATATAGTTGCTGTTACTAAGAATACAAAATAAAACTTTCACAACTTCCAGCAAAAACTGCTAGACAGAATTTGATTAAATTTGAGTTTTATAAAAATGATGCAGATACACCATCAGATCATGGCCGTTTTAAATGACAATTCTTCAAAGTCACTCAACTGAATTTGAATCAATTTGACAATGAGCATTCTGACAAATGGCCTTCAGATTCATATAAATAGTGCTGATCTGCCATATATGGTTACTGTTACTAAATGCAGAAAAAGCTTTTTAACATTTATCAAAATCTCCTTGACTGAATTTAAATTGGACAGAAAACATCCTGGCATGAAGGTCTTTAAGTTTTGCACAAATTACACTGATTCAACAACATATATGGCTACCATTAACTTTATAAATGACAACTTCTTAAAAATTGCTCAACATAATTTGAATTTTTTTGACAGAAAGTATCTTGGCATTGAAGGCTGTACAAGTTTTTATATATGGTACCAATATGCTATCAGATTATAGCCATCATAGCTAAAAAATAGAAAAGCATTTTGATAACACTCAAAAAACTTAACAGAATTTAACCAACTGTGACAAAAACATTGTGACACAAAGGTCTTTAAGTACTGGACAAATTATGCTTATATGCCATAAAATAGGGATGAAAAAAATAGAAAACCCTTAAATAATCGTTTTCCTAACATATGCAGTCAACAACATTGGAAGAAATTCTACAGAAGCATCTTTGTGACACAGATTTCTTGGCCAACTACTCTTGCATCTGGCTATATTATGTCAGTCAGGTGAGTGATATCAGAACAATTCAGCCTCTTGCTATTTCATTAAAATGCCTGATAAAAATCTTACTAATGTCTCTTAATTTTCCAGCTTTAGATAAATATGCTGACAATAATTGCTTTTCTTGAATTTAACAGAGAAAACAGAGATAACCAGTCCACCATTTCCCAAGGAACAACGAGTTCGATTTGGAAGTGTAGCTCATTTCAAGTGCAGTGCCACTACTGATGATCAGGAAAGTAAAAACTTACGCATCACCTGGTTACATAATGGTATACCAGTGGATCTGCACAATCCAGATGTAGAGATTACTGATGCTTTTGGTCTAATCCTGAAAAACACATCAAGTAAAAGCACAGGCAACTATACATGTGTGGCCAGTAATGGACTGGATTCAGCTAGTGCCAGTGCTCAGCTTAATGTTCTTGGTACGTTGTAAAAAGAATTCAGGAATTGATACATCCAGATACAAAGAAAATGTATCAGAGATCTTCAGTAGACAGACATAGCACACTGCAGAGATATTACATTATGACAACCAATTAAATTATGAGTCAAATTGCTCAGTACTAAAATTCATATAAATTACTGTTATTTATCCAATGATAAACCAATGCTTGATGATATATGTGTGTGTGTGTGTGTGTGTGTGTGTGTGTGTGTGTGTGTGTGTGTGTGTGTGTGTGTGTGTGTGTGTGTGTGTGTGTGTGTGTGTGTGTGTGTTAACAAACCCACATTCTACTTTTTGCTCTAGTCTTAACATGGAGGAAATACTGTAATATATTTATTAGCTTGAATCTCTTGTCTTATCATAGAGGAAATCCTCCATTTTCCCCCTGGTCTTATTATTTAAGAAATACCTTTAAGTAAATATTAGACCCAACCTCCTCCTAGTCTCATCATGGGAAAAATACTGTAATGTATTTATTAGACTTAGCCCTGGTCTGATCATGGGAGAAATACTTTACTGTATTTATCAGATTTAGCCTTAGTCTGATCATGGGAGAAATACTGTAATGTATTTATTAGACTTAGCCCTGGTCTTATCATGGGATAAATACTGTAACATACTTTAATAAAATGTTTCTTTCTTGCAAATAATTTTTGAAACATGAAAAAAGAACACAATTGCAGTGGTAATTTCTTGATTTGTCAACAATAAAAGAATGGTGGGTAAATTCATAGATCTGTATATAACACTTTGTCATATTTTGAAATGCTAGAGGATTTCAAAACATACTTTTATCCATAAATCTCTGATATTCAGATAACTTTTGAATCATTTCCCTTTTTTGTCTTTTATATTTGGTTATAAAGTTGCAACATCATTTGCACAAATATTTGTAATTTGCTGTATACATGTATATATATTCTGTATGTTGTATGGTCATCAACTTTACCCCATTTTTAATTTTTGGCATTTCAGAATAAACATATAAAGTTATGACATCATAGATAATGTCATGACTTCCTAAAATTTAAAGGTGTAATGTCCAAGGCATCTGAAGATACTTTCAAGTAATTTTACTTGATTAATTTTGTTTTGTTCATCATGAGGTAAACAAATCTTACATTTTGTACTTATTTTGAATGATATTTTGAAGGCCGCTGAATGGAAATAAATCCCAAATACAGTTATTATGAATGCACACAACTAAACAGAGATGCTGTTCATTCTGATTCTGGCAGAATCATTCCTATTTTTAACCTCAAATTAGGCTATTGATTTTCAGATCAGATATAATTTTATGTAGGTGAACCACATATTGATCTCCAGTTTATCTAGATCTATAGAAACCTTTTTAATGCTGGATTATATTTCTTGTATGGATTGATACCTAGATGGTTGTTTCACACAATCCACTGAATATTGACCAATCAGAAACTGCATCAGATTAGCTTCATAATTAACCTCTAGAAGGATCCAAATGAAAATGGCCAATTAGGAACATATCTAGAGAAAAAACATGGACATTTCAATGGAATACACCAAGGATCGACATTGGATGAACACCATACCATGCAGTACATTTTCAGTGACCTTACACATGTTATATGTTGGGAAAAATGACTGTAGGAAGCTCATTTCGGCCAAAGACTACTTTAAATTAGTAAGATTTATTGCCAAAAATAAATTATTGGGGAAAGCTGTTAGTATTCCTATTTTTATGTTCAAATTATGATTTTGTAAAATTGTCATTCCTATTTCATATCTGTAGTTATTAGCATCTCTGTAAATTCAGTTATTTCATATTTCAGCTCCTCCAGACCCACCCAGAGATGTTACTATCCTTGCTTGTAAGTCAAGAGAGGTGGAACTCCAATGGAATGCAGGAAGCAATAATTTCTCCCCAATCAAATATTTCATAATTGAATACAACAACACATATAAGCCTGACAAATGGAAAGAAGCAGGCAGGGTAGATGATCCTTCAGCTACTTCACACAGCATCACAGTGTCACCACATGTTTGGTACACCTTCCGTGTCATTGCTGTGAGTGAATTGGGCCGAAGCCAACCAAGTAGACACAGCAAATCCATTTGTCAGACAAGTCCTGCACCCCCAGACAAGCACCCAAGTAATATCAGAGATGACAGAAGTAAACCAGGCTTCCTAATTGTACAATGGGATGTAAGTGCGAATACATTTTTACATACTATTTTAATTTTTTTAGCATCTTCAGTGAAGATTGTTTATGACACCCACAGGGGATTTTTAGAATGTTATAATCTATAAATGTTCTATCCACATTCATATTCTTTCTTTCTTCAAAATGTTTATGTAATTGTTCATGTCAGTGATGTTGGACATACTTGTAGTAAATAATTTATACTGGTATGATTAGTGTCAGAACTCTATGCAATTGTAAAAAAAGTTTTAAACAACATACATTTGTATAAATACTTGTTATCATGAGATACCCCACCCACAAGTAATTTCTACCATCTGATGAAAGTGTGAACATACATGTACATGTACCAGCCAGTAATTAAAAAAATCACTTTTGTGTGAAATCATTGTTCTTCAAAACTCAACTGTTTCCCAGAGATCACAAATTTCACAAAATCTATCCCCATGTAATGAAGCATCACAAGGTTCATAATAAATCATATTGACTGTTGACAGTACATTTATTTCATGCTAATTTATTTTCTTTTTGTCAAGGCTTGCTAGGTGTCTTGAGATTAGGGCACTTGGGTACTTTCACTTCTATTTGCAGTATTTTTATTTGTAGCTTTGTGTCTAAAAAGACATTTTTTTTCTTTTTCTGACTGGAGACTTTTCAGCCACTTTCACAACAATCAGAATTTAACATGAACACAAATTTACTTAAACTGTACTTTTTAAGTCAATTTACAGGTAGAGAAGGATGGTTAAACAATATTTCTAATATTTAGTTAAAAAGTATAAAACAGAAACATTTCTTTTCATGCTTTACTTGTACTGAACCAACATCCTGTGATTCTTAAGTACTAATTATGAATGAGGTGTGATTATCACGCCTTTGTTACCTAACATTTTAAGTCTTTTTTATTTACTGATTATGAATGACATGTTATGCTTTTGTTACCTGGTGCCTTTGTTCTTATGCCTTTCTTATTTAAATGACCACTAAAATTATAATTGACCTAATTATTTTCAAATGTGGAAAACAATTGTCACTTGCTAGTATTATAGATGAAGACAAAGACCTCCTCTGTCCTAGGCATTATGGATAACAATGGCAGTTAGTGACATTTACTTCCGTCTGGTTTACATTTATATTTAGAAACAATTAAATCAAAGTCAGTGGTGTTTATATTAGTTTTTGCAATACAGTCATTAATAGTATTGTCAATGCATATTTAATATCATGGTCACATTCTGCAGGTGGTTGCTCGTAACAGTGAGTTTATATTAATACATTTTTTGTATTATTATTGTTGTTATTATTATTATTATTATTATTATTATTATTATTATTATTATTATTATGCAATTTAGATTATGATTTCTTATAAACAATGAAATAGTCACTTTGTTTAGTATTTGTTTTTTATTTCTTATTTTTTGCATGAGAACATTTGTATGATTTCTGAGTCAGGGAACATTATTTTGACTAGATCTGAAAAATTATCGGCTACCAGAAATGGGAGATTGTGTTCAGCTATAAGGTTGGCAAATAGTGTCTTGAAACATGTAACCTTATCCACATTTTGTGCAGGTTCCATAAACATGGATTTCATTGATGGCATATTTGTTGTCGCCATTAATATGCTTTTTTGAGATGCGGTTTCTGCAAGACACATGATGTCATTCTTGCCAACAAAACAGATGTTAAATCAGCTTTATAAGAAAAGCAGAATGCATATTAATGTCCTTTTGAACTTGATTTCAATCGCTAAAATTTTTGTTTCTATGCATCATGAAATTCATGTTATATTTCTGTTGCTGAGTTTTGGGGATTTTGGCACTGGGAGATAAAGTATGCTTAGACATCTCAACAAAACTTAAACACCAGAGTCACACCAATCCTGTTTCATGCCACTTGAGCTCTTGAGTAATCAATCCATAATCAGTTAAATCTTTAATCCTGCCCAAATTACTTTTGATTACTCTTGGTATATACTGTAATCCATCTCAACAACTTTAAGCACTGAAGCAGAACATACCGTCCAGAGAGAATCCAAGAAATGTTAATTGTTTTATGCTGACTGAGTTCATTAATAACCCAGCCATAATCAGATAACATCTTTAATCCTTTCAGATTTACATCTGCTCACATATGATATAATCCATCTTGACATTCTTCAAATGATATAATCCATCTTGACATTCTTCAAACACTGAAGACAGCTAACCCTGCAGACAGAATCAAAGGGAATGTTGATTGTTTTATGCTGCTTAAAATTAATAACTAAATTGTCTTACCCTGGTTGAGCCACTTCACAGTTGTTGTTGTTGTTGTTGTTGTGGGGCTTAACGCCATTTTTCAGCACACGATAGGCCATACATGGCGGCCAGTATTAATGGTGGAGGAAGAAACCGGGAAATCCCCGGAAAGAACCACCAACCCATGAGAAGCTACTGGCAAGCTTTCTCACATATCCACATTCGCCCACTTCACAGTCACATGATCATAGATAGTATTACTGTAAATATACTACACTGGATCCAAAGTGTGACAAAATAAAGCAAATTTAACTTTTCCACAATAATTTTGCATATGCAGATTTCAGTGAGTAATGGGAGATGGAAAATACATCTCAACTCAGAAGAAACACCCTCCCATCTGTGAGGATCACATATATGTTATCATTGATAATGCTGTTGATGACCATATTCCCCATTGTTATAGTGCATGATGCATTACATCTACTTGGGTCAGGTCACAAGGGTGTAGATTTCTCAGATTTTGTTAAGTGCAATAATGATATTGTCACAACAATACCAACAATTGAATATATTGTTCCTGAAATTAGTGACAGCTAGGAAGTGACTGATTTTTCTGCTGATGGAAGTGATGACAACAGAGCCAGCAAGGTTCTAGATAGCACTGAGTACATTAGACTGCACCTACAACTTTAGAGTGACATACCTGATATTATTTATGAGTAGCTAAAATAAATATCAACAACAAATCACAGATTAACAAAAAACAGATGACTATTAACAATTTCTTTCAAGCTAGTACATGTACATCAGGATCAGTGCAAGCTATGTGCAAGCAGTGTACTTGCATAGTGAGCTGTATTCAGAGGGGTGCCTAATTGGAGAGTGATGTGATGTGATGTGATTATGATTTTTAACGTAGCTTTAACAATTTTTCAGTCATATCGCTATGATGTCTGCAGTGTGGCAGTTTATAGTGATGTCTAGCACTGGGGCATCATGCCGCAGACATGTAGCATGATGTCCCACCCAGTCACATTATCCTGACACCAGGTCGACCAGTCCTAACACTAACCTCTTAATGCTGAGCGCCAAGCAAGGCAGCTGTTAGTACCATTTTTTTAAGTCTTTGGTATGACTTGACCGGGGATCGAACCCACGACCTCCCGCATCCGAGGCGGACGCTCTAACCACTAGGCCACCGGAGCGGTCCCTAATTGGAGAAGAAAATGGGCACAAAAATCAAACAAGAGAGCTAAAATGAAACAAAACCTTTATTTTTCTTCTTATGAAAATCTTTTTATTTTGGTCCTAACTTGCATCAATTTCTTACAAGCTTTCTTATCAGCAAGTATTTTAATGATGGAGGGTGGGAAAGTGCCAAATGTATTTCCTTGTGCTGGTCCTGATGTATATGTATGTTGACATTTTTACTAGATGGTAAAACATATTTACTACAAGTATGTCCAGTGTCATCACCACGTACATCAACAAAGACATGAACATAAACATTCTGATAAATAAATAATGACTTTAGATATAATTTATCTAAGTTATAATGTTATAAAATGTCTGGTCCCGTATGAAACATTATTAACAATCATTGCTGTATTACTTGATTGTTACTCATAGTGTCAGCTGCATCAACATCAAGATATTTTGTTAAAGTTATTTGCAAGTGATATCCATTCGAGTCAGACTCTTCCAATTATTTTCTGACAGACATTGGAACTTGAAAGCTGTATGCGATCTCTAGAGTATGTGCCCCAATACAAAATTTGTAACCTAGCTTAGATGTCTTTGATAGATTTCTCATGCAAATTTGCTATGGGGATCTGTCCATCAGTTATTGAATTCTGTACAACCCTTTTAAAAAAAAGTATGAAGTACCTTCTGATAATAAAAATCTTTTGTATATTACTATCCTGCATATAACAATGGTTAATAAACTCAGTTTTACAATATATTCTCCTTTTTGCCTCTGTTAACTTTACATTGTCAGAATTATGCAGTATTTTATGGTACTGAACACCTTGATACTACACAACACGTGTGTCTAAAACTAGTATAGTGTATTAGGAACTACTTTGTAAACAAAACATGTACATTCATGTAGTTGACACTATAGGTTTTAGTTTATTAAATTTGTAGATGAACTAAAGAAGTTGTTTCACCTATTTTAAAGTAGAGATGATAAAGTGAACAATGTGGATGAGTTTACTTACAAACCCAACTTTCAAATAAGCAAATGAATGAGTGTCATATTTGCAATGTCCACATCAAACATGAGAGACACAGTATTGAAAATTCCATCTTGATCATTTAAACGGTTATTTAGCAGAAATGTTAGTAACTTTTCATAAATGGAATGGTTCAGACTATGACCAGTACTATCGGGGGTATATAAAAATAGCATAGAAAAGTATACCGAGGCCAAGGGCTATCACATATTTATCAGAGACTCATCATTTTACGTCACAGTACTAAATTCAAGAAACAAAATGCAGCTGAAGGTTTTGGTTGAACAGTAAGGGCCTAAGAGCCAATAAGCCAAAACAACAAAGAATTCTTATTTCTGCTTTCCAAAGGACTTCATACACAAGCTGCTTATATTAACGTTTCTGATACAATGTTTAGAATTTAGGCTAGTGACAGATACCATATAGGTCATAACATAGTTTGGGTCCCTACAAAGAGCATGCAAGTGACAAGGCATAAACATGTCTTCTTTAGCTGGTAATAAGAATGGCAAAAAATATACTTACATATTTGCATCTTGAATTTCCTCAGAATGTATTTTCTTACATCTAAATTACATGAGCTATGTCATGAGTTTTAAAACTTGATTGCACACAGTGAAATTGTTCTGTAATTTTGACTACTTCCCAACTGCTATGTGTGCATTAATATTGCTTTTGTATATTGAAGAATCTACGGTTGTGTATTTATTTTGGAATACAGCGTAAATTCAATTATTTTGTTTCTTGTAGTGTATTTTTTATAATTAAGCCTTAGGTAGAATAACAAAATGAGTATATATAATAAAAAGGTTACTGCATTTGTATGGGAAAATATGAACTTATTTTCACAGAATAATACTTTACTCCCAAAGGTCATGCAGTTTTATTCCCCAAAAAACTTGTTTGTATTTTTCCATACAAATGCAGTAACCTATAAATATTGTATGAATTTTATCTTTGCAATAACTACTTATTGCTACTGTTTTCACTTAGTTTTAGTGTTTGGAAGTTTATAACTCATTATGATGTAAACCATTCATGATTCTAACAGTCTTTTTGTTATTCATCAAGCCACAGTACAACAGTCTTCATATCATGTACCTCACTAGACATTGGCATTGGTTACAGGGCAGTACAATTTTAGAGGTTTACTGAACAAAGATGTTAAATGGAATCACTCAGTTATCAATATCAGTGTTATTTAGTATAGACAATTTCTATAACATTAAAGCTGTATTCACTCACCACATATCATAACTTGAGTTATTGGCATGACATGGTTTTCTGGCCTTCCCAGTGAAGAATAATAACAATTACGTTGCAAAAATGTACATCTGAGTGAAGAATAAAGGGGGAATCCAAATAGGAACACAAACAACAGGCAGACAAGATAGTGTGTAAATAAGCTGGGCTTGATACCAGTATGTTATTAGTCTTGCACACTTATATGGATGTGATAAAACTGGTGAAAGGCCAGTGTGGCACATTACAGAGTATATCGTCCACCCATGTATATTGGACTCAAGGATACATAAAGTGCAGTATAGAGCACACTGCACACACTGTCCCAGTGTCATTCTATCAGGTGATTTGTGCCAGACTTAAAACTTATTCTTCTTGGCTGCAAATGAAATAGACCAAAAACCCAAACACAGAGCATATTTTCAATTGGTTGAATCAAGATTTTTGTTTCAGTGATACTGTACTTGTGATGTACATGTAGATGCATTTAGACACAAATGGTACCCCAATTCAGCCTGATTATGGGATAACAAATGTAGGTCAAGCTGCAATTAATTCAGAGTAAATCATATTTTAATATACTACAACTTTACGAATCACATATATATATGATAATAAACAATCTAGTATGTTGATCCATTTTTATAAATTCATGGGAGTTATAAGTGTATGGTATTGAAGGTGAGGGAGGATTGAAATGAGGCAGTTTGCAGTGAAAACTCTGGTAGATATTTATTACAGATTATGGAACAAGAAGATCACAATGGTGAGGGGTTTGCTTATGAAGTTGTCATCAAGAAGGATGGGAAGACTGAGACTTACATTATTGATGATTGGAAGAATGGCAGTAAAGAGATTCCAGTGGACACAATCTATGAGCCATATGAAGTAACCGTTACAGCCAGGAACAACTTCGGTGTTTCCACTGAACCAGCATATCCCTTTATTGCATACTCTGCAGAGGCAGGTGAGAAATGTCTCCAATACAGAAGCTGAATCAAACATACAACAAAGTAGAAAAATATAGGCAAAATAAAAATTACAATATCTCTTCATGTACAATATGACCCTGATCTGCTGATTTCTTATAATTTAGTCTTTCACTCACAGTTCCACTTTGCATAGGGTTTGATTTTTAAATAAAAAGATTTTCCTAGGTTTTCCTCACTGGTTATCCTGGTTATTTAAATAGACCTTGTATATCTTAGGTATTTTTAAAATAACTTCTAATACTCTTTAGTTTGGTGTGTGATTGATGGGTGTAATTTGGGTTAGATAGTATACAGCTTGGCCCTACTTCAGATGTGCACCTATCAATAAACTGCTAGCTCTTCCTTGTCAATTTTACTTCCTGGAATTCAAAGGTAAATTTAAATAAAAAAGATCTGATAACTTGTTTAACTTTTAATATATTATAATTCATTCATTGCACTTTCAGAGGCTGGTATTGTCTGATATGACAAAATTAATTGTCTGTACTGTAATAACTGCTAAAGTAGTGTACTTTTGGACTAGTTCAAGCTCATTTTTTAAGCATATGGGGCAGCCATTTTATCAGCTGTCTGCTTTAGATGGTGTATAGTTTCCATAATGACCACATGTAAAAAAAAATTCAGTCACAGTACATGAAAGTAGCATAAAGTTATGCCAACATTCTTTCCACTGTGCATGTTGCCAATGCAAACAATTTCACCTTATAACCAGTCCATCTCTCAGTAAAGCATAATAACTGTAGAGTGGTACCAATAATTACACATTTTTATTCAACTTTTGTAACAAGCATTTAGAATGGTTTAGCTTACATCATGTGATGCAGAAAACTAGAAGTTTTCAGTTCATATCACCAGAAAGGAACTACTTATTGGGTATTTATTCATTTGCCCTTTTTATGTTGTTTGACAATATTTCA
This sequence comes from Megalonaias nervosa, assembly GCA_016617855.1. Lineage (NCBI taxonomy): Eukaryota > Metazoa > Mollusca > Bivalvia > Unionida > Unionidae > Megalonaias > Megalonaias nervosa. Next base: position 55,485 of record JAECUM010001298.1, read on the forward strand.
AATCAATGGTTCTGTGTGTGTGTGTGTGTGTGTGTGTGTGTGTGTGTGTGTGTGTGTGTGTGTGTGTGTGTGTGTGTGTGTGTGTGTGTGTGTGTGTGTGTGTGTGTGTGTGTGTGTGTGTGTGTGTGTGTGTGTGTGTGTGTGTGTGTGTGTGTGTGTGTGTGTGTTTTAATGGTACATCAGCACAACACTCACTGTATTGTGCCAGAGTAATTTTAGCCATCCCCAGGAAGGTATTCATAACAAAGATAAAGTACAATGAGGGTCCAATTCTTAAAAATGAATATGATTTATAACATAATCTTGTTTTAAATATTAGTAAATGTCAGTTTCAGTTAGATGTATAATTTATAGCAGATGGTAGTAGATACAGAAATTGCTGTACACATCAGCCATTTTCAAAAGTAACTGGGTAATTTTCTGCAAGTCATTATTGGGATAATTGGTATGACTGATATTAGGTTCTCATTTATAAAAATTTTCATTGCTATCAAGGTTGAATTAAAAATATATAACACTGTAATAGCTTTACCCATAGTGCCTTACTGAAAATTTACTCAATCAATTAACATAGCTGTTGTGTTGTGTAAATTTATTATGATTTTTAAATTGGTGAAATATTTTTTTCCAGAAAACTGGAAGTGTGTACATATTAAACCATGTTGCAATGAACTAAACACATTAGGCATGAACAGTCCTCACTTCGATTCTGAAGCATCATGATTTCATAAATTCTGTAAATTATGAAGTTCTATTTGTATATGTACTGGCAAATGAGCACCTATGTTTGCTTGAAATCATCAGTGGAAGGATCAGCATACACTCTGATCTGCTGTCATAGTATGTGTTGGCAGGTATTAGGTATAGGTGTATGCTGTCACAGTATGTGTTGACAGGTATTAGGTATAGGTGTATGCTGTCACAGTATGTGTTGGCAGGTATTAGGTATAGGTGTATGCTGTCACAGTATGTGCTGGCAGGTATTGAGTATTGGTGTGTGCTCTCACAGTATGTGTTGGATGGTATTGGGTATTGGTGTATGTTGTCACAGTATGTGTTGGCAAGTATTAGGTATTGGTGTATGCTGTCACATTATGTGTTGGCAGGTATTGGGTATTGGTGTATGCTGTCACAGTATGTGTTGGCTGGTATTGGGTATAGGTGTATGCTGTCACAGTGTGTGTTGGCTGGTATTTGGTATAGGTGTATGCTGTCACAGTATGTGTTGGCAGGTATTGGGTATTAGTGTATGCTGTCACAGTATGTGTTGGCTGGTATTGGGTATAGGTGTATGCTATATTGGTATGTGTTGGCAGGTATGGGCCCATGTGGTCTACAGTTGGACATGAGTTAAACTGGAGTAAATACTGTATGGAAGTAAAAGCATCATGAGAGTGCCTCCCCAAACTGGCTCACTTTCATTCTGATGGCTTCACTGTAATTTAGGCTGAACCATTTAATGTGTGATGTTGTTTGGAGTATGTTTTTGCATGTCTCAGGTTATATGGAATTTGTCCAGTGAAGAGTATTCAAATGTTTCACTTTTTTATCCCATGGCAAAAACTGAAAATGGCAGATTTTACCTAATGAAATAAATTATTATAAACTTCCGAACTGATGATTATTTAATGTTTAAAATTTTATCAGTGGAGGATAGGAACCCCTAAATTATTTGAACTAAGACAACAGAGCACAGTTATCTAAGAGCCAGAGTTGATGTAATTACTGAACCCTATATCACTGATGCCTGGAAGTAGGACATTAAAAATTTTAAAATGTACAAATTTCTTCATTATTGTTGTTGTATATACAAGTCAGAAACAACTGTACACTGCATAGATCCATAATCACATAATGTGCCAGCAGATCTGGATTGATACAGTTTTTTATTAAGAGTAATCAGTAAAACAAAACATTATACAATAGCAGATCTGGGTCTATGTTGCTTGCCAATGGACTTGACTTATAAGCAAGTATATATGGTATACACATTTTCCACTTCATGTTATTAGTACATAACTATATTTCAAGTGTACTCTGTGACTTTTAGATCTTTGAAATAAATCACATGAAATCAAAACTGTTCTTCATCATAAATATGTACATAAGTAAAATATCTTCAAATATAATTTTTATTTCCCATTTACAAGAATTCTACATTGAGTCTAGTATTCTAAAGATGCATATTTTACTCGGCTCAGAACCATTGGTGACACCAAGCAACTTTGAGCTTGTCCCAGGCAAAGAAGTGACAGTAAAAGAAGCTTGGTTCCAGTGGGATGCTGTGGATACATCCCCAGCCATGATGAGGGGCGAATTTCAGGGATACAAGGTGAGATGCACTTCAAATAATCATGGCTTTGGTGGTGTATGGATACATTCTTATTAAAGTCAATACAGTTGATTCTGCCTAATTAAAAGTGGGCACCTCTATTTAAAGAGTACCTGCTCATAAAGACAGCATTTATGAGCCTCATATATTAAATTTACCTAAAAATATCACATCTGTATGAAGGCACCTGTCCCAAATTAACATACTTTTGCAATCCCTTTAGTGTTCTTTATAAACAGGTTTCAGTGTATTTATTTGTCACAGTTGTTGCATTGGCAGATGTTCCTGAAGCCCAAAATTAAGTTGTACCAGTAGAATATTGCATTACAAAGTTAAAGCTCAAGATTAGCTAATACCAGTGATATTTGTGATAATTGAGTTCATATGGTAATGTTTGAATAAAAAAGAAAATTGTCAATCAAATAGATTACCATTTTGCAAAGTAAAGACTTGTACATGTAAACTTAAGTGTTACTGAAAGAGCATTCAGCAGTTTTGTACAAGACTTCTGAATAGCACTCAGTCATCATTTTTGCCAGGTCATTCTTCTTAGACTGGTTCTATCCATATCAGTAGACTGGAACCAAGTTTTAAAACTTGAGAATTAAAGAACCAGTCTGCGACACTACAAAAATGGAGGATGAATACGATATTATGCTGTAGAAACTATCAAAACCTATTTAGTTGTACTAAATCAAATATGAGTTTGTCTATCCAGTTGATAAGGACCACTTTAGTCATCCAGTGTTATAGTGGGAACAAATGGTCTGTGGGTGCGCAGGTGGCTGAAGAGGCTGTTGTGCACCCTAAATGTTCTTTGGCATTGTGGACAGGGGATGGCAGCAATGCAGATCGTGGGGTTACTGGCTCAGGATTTCCTGGCCTTCCTCCATTGTTCTGCTGTGGCTGTCCTGTTGGCCTTGCAAGCAACAGCACCCTTACTGATGGAGGAGCGCCACATTCCCCTGTCCTGGGCAGTCTGCTTCTATGTGTCATAGCTAATGTCAAAGTCCTTCAGTGATGTCTTCAGGATGTCCTTATGTTGTTTTCTCTGGCTTCCTTTGTTGCATTTTCCTTGTTCAAGCTCACCGTAAAAAAGTTTTTTGGAAGCCGGTGGTCTGGCATGCGAACTATAAGGCCTACCCATAACAACTGTGACTGCATTAAGATGGTGTAGATACCGGTAGGCTTTACTGGGCAAGGACCTAAGTATCCAGGTTCCTTTCTTGCCACTTGATGTTGAGGAGTCTCCTGAGGCAAGTTGTGTGGAAGTGGTTCAACTGCTTCACATGGCACTGGTACACTATCCAAGTTTTGCAGGCAGATAATAACACAGGGAGTACTATCACTCTGTACACCTTCAGCTTAGTCTGTAGGCTAATGCCTCTTCTGTTCCAGACATTTGTGCCTAGTCTGCTGAAGACTGCACTGGTCTTTGCAATCCTGGCATTAACTTTGTCATCGATAATGACATTCTCAGACAGAGTACAGCCAAGATAAGTGAACCTGTTCACTGCACTCAGTTTGTGGCCTTTATTTGTGATGTTTGGCTCAGAATACTGTTTTCCTGGGGCTGGCTGATATATTACTTCAGTCTTCATTGTATTGTTCATAAGGCCAAAGTTTGTGCAAGCATCAGAGAACTTGTCAATGCTGTATTACATGTCAGCTTCAAAGACAGCATTGAGTGCACAGTCATCAACAAAAAGTAAGTCTCTGACAATGTCTGTCGTGACCTTAGTTTTTGCTTGAAGCCTTCCAAGGCTGAACAGTTTGTCATCAATTCAGTATCTGATGCTGATTCCCACATCACCATCTCTGAAGGCATCAGTGAGCATGGCTGAGAACTTGAGATGAAAAGTGTAGGCACCAGTACACAGCCTTACATCACTCCATTTGAGACAGGAAAGGGCTCAGGTGTCTCACCATTGTCCCGGACTCTAGCTTCCATGCCGTCATGGAATTGCTTCACCATGGTGATATAATTTCCTTGGCCATCCATACTTAGCTATGATCTTCCACAGGCCCTCTCTGCTAAGAGTGTCAAAGATCTTGGTCAGGTCAACATATGTGGAAAAAAGGTCAGCCTTCTGCTCCTGGCTCTTCTCTTGCAACTGCCTAACAGCAAACAACATGTTGATGGTTTCATGCTCTTCCAAAATCCTCACTGGTTTTCTGGTAGGGGTCCTTGGTCAAGGTGTGATGTGAGATGGTTGAGGAGAATCCTGGTGAGTATTTTGCCTGTGATGGAGAGCAAAGATATACCTTGGTGGTTGTCACAGGCATGATGATTTCCTTTGTGCTTATACAGGTATATAATAGTAATATCCTTAAATTCCTGTTGGATCATTTCTTTTTGGCACATGAGCTGAAACAGCTGATGGAGCTTTTGAGTTAGAGCTGCACTTCCTACCTTGTATATGTCTGCCAGGATTGAGTCTGAGCCAGGAGCCTTGCCACTAGAAAGCAGACATATCACTTTCTGGGTCTCTTACAGGGTTGGTGGATCATCCAGTGATTCATTGACTGGCAGCTGTGGCAGATTATCAATGGCTTCATCACTGATGGATGTGGGGTGGTTCAGGATGCAGTTGAAGTGTTGAGCCCACCTTTCAAGTATCTTCTCCTTATCAGTGATCAGCATGTTCCCATGCACACTGAGGAGAGGGGATGATCCTGATGATGAGGGACTATAGACTTCATTCAGTACATCATAAAACTTTTTCATATCATGCTTGTCAGCATAGGTTTGGATCTCATTAGCTTTGTTACTCAGCAAAGAGTCCTGTATTTGCCAGAGTTTCTGTTGAGCTGTCCTGTGGACGTTATTAAAGGCATCTTTGTTTGAGGTGGACTTTGGATCATTTAGGTATGCTTTGTGGAGGCAATGTTTTTCAGCCATCAACTGCTTGATGTTGTTGCAATTCTCATCAAACCAGTCCTTGTGCTTTCTGGAGAAGGGACTTAAGATCTCTGTAGAAGTGTTGTAGACCAGCTGTCTAAGGGTTACCCAGGCTACCTACACATTCAGGGTGTCCAGAGGGGTGGATTGAAGATGGTTTTCTAGAGTGCTGACAGAGGTCAATTTGGAGTTGGAGTTCTTCAGCTTGGTGATGTTCAGCCATTTTGGAATCTTCTTAGGTTCATGATGTTTAGTTTTTAGACTATAAAGTGGTGGTCAATCCAACATTATATACCACACATGGGTTTGGTCACTCTTACATGCTGCCTGTGTGACTATCACATAGTTGATGAGATGCCAGTGCTTAGATCGGAGGTGCATCCATGTAATCTTGTTGCGGGTAGGGAGGTGGAAGACAGTGTTGGTAATGAGCAGTTCATGCTCTGCACAGGTCTAAAGCAATTGAAGACCATTGCTGTTGCAGCGGCTGACGCCATACTTTCCAATGACCCCTTCCCAGGAGATGTTGTTAGAGCCAGCTCATGAGGTCACCAAGGATGATGAACTTGTCAGACTTGGGAACAGAGGTTATGACAGATTGGAGTTCTTCATAAAATTTGTCCTTTGCTTCTTTAGAATTGGCCATGGCATAGGCACTGATGATCGTGGCATGCTTTCTTCCATTCAACAGGGGGAGTTTCATGGTCATAAGCCTGTCGAACACCCCTTTGGAAGTCCAGCTAGCTTGCTAACAAATACTGAGTTCACTGCAAAGGCAACTCCAGCCTCACGTCACCCCTTACTTCCATTTCCACTCCAGAAGAAGGTGTAGCCAGCATCCCTTTCACAAAGTTTGCCCTCTTCTGCAAGGCAGGTTTCACTCAAAGCTGCAATGTCAATGTTGTATCTGGCTAGCTCTTTGCCAATCAAGGCAGTTCTCCTCTGAGGTCTGTCAGCATCATTTCTGTCCAAAGGTGTGCACACTTTCCATGTGCCAAGGGTGAGAGGAATGATCTTCATCTTTTTCTTTGTTGTGTTTCTACTGCTGATGTAGGGTCCCCACCAGCCACAGTTATCTGTCTAGGAAAAGATGGAGCAGTTAATTCTTAGGGCACCTTTTCTAACCCCTTCCTCATACTATGGAGGTGAGCAATTTGAATCCTGAAAAGGGCTGCTGAGTTGCTCAGGGGACTGCCAAACTCCACTGCTGTTCCATGTCAATGAAGAATGACCATATGGCATGAGTCACCTGTGTGCAGATTTGGCTGCCAGTGTACCCACCAGTGCACAACTATTTATATTTGTGAAAATTACAAATCCGCCATGACATGACATTACAAGCATTGCAGTGCTGTATTTGATGTTCACTTTAAATCACAGGTAGACATAACCATGTAAACCATGATCCACTGGCCAATAAATGATGAGGGATCTGGGTCTATGTTGTTTGCTGTTGGGTTGGTGTTATACATTGGCAAATAAGATATGTCAGTCATTAGTCCAGGTTTGGAGATCATAAAACTCTGAGCCTGTGTTGGAGATTGATTTTTCAATTTAAGCCAATCAAAAGTGGTGTTACAAAATTAAAATCCTCTTCGATTTGCTAAAACAAAATTTCAGGCTCAAACTTAAGCTTAATATGATTTCCAGGCGAGAAGATTAACTGCTGATTGATATTCATTTCCTTTCTATGACCCAAGTATGTAATTAGGGAAACTACAGCTATCACCAGATCAAAGATAGTTTTTATAGAGTCATTCCAAGTCAACAGGAGTAACAGACCAATAGACAAATCAAAATATCTTATTTTTTTCATATTTCTGAGTTGTTCTGAGTCAATAGGAAGTAACAGGAAAAACTTCAAATATCTGTTTTTTCATATTTTCTGAGTCAGCTTTGTCGACAGGAAGTAACAGGACATCTGTCATATAGACCAATCAAAATATCTTACTTTTTCACATTTTCAGAGAAGTACATATAAAGAAGCCCAAAAATAATTCTCCACAACCAGAAGAGCTGTGAAAATTTTAGTAAAAATGTACCCATTGATTTTAATGATTGGTTACTCAGGTACCTGATCAAAAGGAAACTGTATTAAATGTGTACAAATCTGAACTGCTTTGTTGTACATTGATGCTAGTATGAACAGCATGCAAAAGTGTGTTTTTTTTCAGTGGTCAAAGTGTACAAGTCTGGTTGTATTGTGCAAGATCCATATGAAGGGGTGACTTGTCATCAGTGAGTCAGAGCTGCATTTTGGAAAAATAAATTAGCCCCACTGGATCGACTGATAGATAGATAGATAGGAAGATAGGAAAATTAACAACTGTGTAAATATACTTGTATTATTGAGCGGAATATGTCACAAATAAATTAACAACTTACTATTTGTTTTAATTAAATCCACTAAAATTCACAATACTTGACATTTTAATCCATTTATATGATAAATCCATGAATTCAATTATAGGTCACATAGCAGTATAAACATAGTTCAGATCTGATCTGCTTCACAATATCCTGTAATATGTAAAGGCTTACAAAATAAATAAGGAAAGTTAAGTACACATTTTTTAGTTCACAGTATCCTATACATATCACTAATATGATGTCATCCGGTGAAAATTCCAAGAATTCATCCTAACATTGCTTATAATAATAATAATGATAATAATAATAATAATAATAATAATAATGACTTTATTTAAAGAAGAAGCTCATTTGGTCAACTGACTAATCTTCCATGAGGCCTTCTACAATGACATTTGTACAAATATATATAATGTGCAATTTTTACAAGATGAGGTGTCTTTAGACAACAAATTCTGTTAAAAACTCAACAACTGATCTACTGCTACTATAAAATATGTACAAGGCTTAAAGGATGAGTACATACAGGATTCATACAAATAGTAGTAGTGAACATGTGTAAAACATTATAGGTGAGTACATGATAACAATGTTGTCAATAGTAGTAGTACTGAATTAAACAAAACTGTACAAATGATTGTTTCTGTAGATGTTGACTAAGAAGCTTTTTGAAATCTTGGCATGTGTCAGCTGACTTTATGTAAGGTGGCATGGAATTTCATAGTTTGGCTCCAGAAAAAGCAAAATTCTTCTTATAAAACTCTGAATTTGTTTTAGGTAAATATAACTTGTTGTTTGAGATGGATCCTAGTTCATACATATGTACATTTGTAACAAATTTAAAATTGCATTTAAGATAATCAGGAGCCAAACCATGTAAAGATTTATAGACTAGTAAACCCTTCTCAGACAGAGTTCTCTGCTGAAATGGAAGCCACTTTAGGGTTTTAAAAAGATTTGTTGATGGTGTACCTAAATCAGCATCAAGAATAATTCGAGCTGCTCTTTTTTGAAATTTCAGTAATCTTTCCTGATTTTCTATACCACTATTACCACAGACAGAACAACAATATCCTAGGAGTGGCATGATATATGCATTGTAGAATATCTTTCTCTGTTCTTGAGGGAGATAAGATTTTATTCTGTTCAATAGATAAAGCAGTGAATTAACTCTTTTAATAGCCTTATCAGCTTGTGTTTTCCAGCACAAGATATGGTCTATCATGATGCCAAGTAGTTTTTCATTTTCAGACCATTGTATATCCATTCCTTTTATCATTACTTTGAAATAATTTTTCTCAACTTTTACTCTTGCTCAACTACCTTTGATTGTGGCTTTTGATTTGGCTGCATTTATCTTCATAGCATTGTGTTCACACAAGCTATTTATTTGTACCAAATCTTTATTTAATTTAGTGCAAATCTCATGGCCTGTTGATCCAATGTTGTATAATGTCATGTCATCTGCGAACATGTTGGTGATGGATAGCTGAATGTGATATGGTAAATCATTGATGTACAGCAGAAAGAGTAATGGTTCAAGAACTGATTTTTGTGGAACACCTGACATTATCAGTTTCTTATCTGAAAGTTTATCTAAAATAGAAACTTGTTGTTGTCTGCCTTCAAGATAGGATCAAAACCAAGTTCAGCTTCCATGGTTAACTTGATATATGCTGAGCTTTTCCAGCAGGATTTTGTTATTTGCAAGGTCAAAAGCCTTTGAAAGGTCAAGAAACACTGTGCCTACAAGGTTGCCTTTCTAGTTAGTGTAGTCTGGCATGATTGTCCTTCATGGAAGCCTGATTGTCATGAATGTAGAAAATTAAATTCATTAGAAACATGTCTTTCTAATCTTTGAAAGTGATGATAAAACTGATATAGGTCTACAGTTTTTCATATAAGAAAGATCTCTCTTCTTATGTATTGAAGTTACTTTTGCCAGTTTTAGCCTGTTTGGAAAAATACCTGTGGAAATACTTAGATTGAAGATATATGTAAGTGAAGGTGCAATCATTTGAGATGAGAGTTTTAGGAATTTAGCACATCTAGACCTGTTGCTGTTGTGACATCAATTTGTGTGTACTGTATGTTCTGGGACACATGTTTTTTTTCAAGTTGTAAGTTGTGGGACACCTTTTAAATCATTCGAAAATTACATGTCGGAAAATGCACTCCAACTGAAATTTTATTTTAAATATAAAACTGTGTACTTGAGATAAAACACTTTAATCCACTGCAGCAGCATCTCATCAAAACAACCCTTCTCCTGCACATGTACAATCCATTCTTTTGGTGCATGAATATTTTTTTTTAGCTTTCTCATATTGTAAAAAATTGTTAGAGGCAGTACATCACCTGAAGCAGAAACTGCAAGGACTAAAGTCAGATTTTTTCAAATCTGCACCTTTCTAATTCCCTCACTTTTGACCCCCATCTTATTGTCAGTCCATCCAGGAATGCAATCAAAGTACACTTGAATTTCATCCATGTTAATGATCATATTGTTGGTGAAATCATCTGCTTCTCTTGGCCTCCATGAATTCATCACATGATTTTATTTTCTCCAAATCTTCTGGGCAACGCTGGGTCATCGATGTCCATGCACAAAGCATTATATTGTATCACTTTAAAAATTGTTCCATTGTTTCAATTTATTTTCAAAATTACCATGAATACTGGTGAAAAGGAACCAAAGTTAGCTTCCATATCTCGGCCATCTTTGTATATTCAAAAATGAAAACAAATGGCACACTTAAAAGAATCCATAGTCGGCTCCCAAGATCAGTTTGCTTTGCAAAACAATTAACCTTTGTATTGATAACCTTTAAAAAAAAAATGGCTTTAGAGTATCCAAAGTCGACTTCAAAGGTCGGCTTGCTTTGTAATGAAAATAACCTTTGTCTTTGATGTCCTGTTGGTAAGTTCAAAGAAGGAGTTTACTGCTCACTGCCAGTCGTGTTTATTCACCACCTGGGTTACTATGTGCTTGGCATCTGTAGTAATAATTAATACAAAGGAGCATTGATGTCTGCAGGTAAATAGTAATGATACTTTTGTAACCCGTGCTGATGAAAAGATTTTCACTTGCACTCAAGTGAATGTGTTTTCAAATAATGATTTTTATTTTCAAGATACTGTCATACAGTAGACCTAGGTGTAATTCAATCTTGGTTATTTTGCTCCTAACACCATGTCATGCATGAATGGCAGTTGTCTTCAATATATCAATTGATTATTTCCTTCTTGTTTGCAATATCATCTGCTTCTCTTCTGGCCTGCACGAATTCATCACATGATTTTATTTTCTCCGATTATTCTGGGCAATGCTGGGTCATGGATGTCAGTGCATGAAGCACTATACTGTGTCACTTTAAAATCTGTTCCATTGTCTCAATTTATTTTCAAAATTCCCATGAATACTGGTAAAAAGGAACCAAAGTTTGTTTCCATATCTCAGCCATCTTTATATATTCAAAAAAACCCAAATTCAACACACTTAAAAGAATCCTTAGTCGGCTTCTGATGTCAGCTTGCTTTGCAATAAAATAACCTTTGTATTGATAAAAGAAAATTAACCACAGTAGGCTTCTGAGATCAGCCTGCTTTGTAATAAAAATAACCTTTGTCTTTGATGTCCTGTTGGTAAGTTCAAAGAAGGAGTTTACTGCTCACTGCCAGTTGTGTTTATTCACCACCTGGGCTACTATATGCTTGGCATCTGTAGTAATAATTAATACAAAGGAGCATTGATGTCTGCAGGTAAATAGTAATGATACTTTTGTAACCAATACTGGCAAAAAGATTGTCACTTACTCTCAAGTGAATGTGTTTTCAAATAATGATTTTTATTTTCGAGATACTGTCATAATTATATTTTGCACCTAACACCATGTCATGCATGAATGACAATTGTATTCAAGATATCGATTGATTATTTCCCTATTGTTTGCGATTTTGTTGGATCCAGTTTTCAGTCAGATAACATTCAAACCTTTGAGCACAATCAAACACAGTTTGTTTCTCAATGTTCATGTCAGTGAACAACATGGCATGTGCTATCACACATAAGCGATACACGCTACAGTATGGAAGGCTGTGCTACATATATGGATGTTGTGGATATATTTTATTTTTTAATGCTCAAATTGAAGAAAAAAACAGAATAATGATAACAATACAAGGTTAGTTCTTTCTTTTTATCATCAAAAAAGCATTTTGTTTATCTATTTTATTGCAACATGCATGGAGAGAGGGGAGTACAAATGCAACACAAATTTATTTTGTTTCTTAAGTCCTGGGACACATGACCTAGGTGAAAAAAATGTTTCAACATAAGTTCTGGGACAGGAAAAAAAATTATTATTTTATTGTGTCCCAGTATATACAGTAAATATGGTAATGGTTGGGGGCAAGTGTGATAATCTCTCTTTACAAACCCAGTCTACCACTTTAAATGACCAACAGTCCCACTTTCATTACCATAAAAGTTGGTTGTCTGCACCATGTTTGTCTGTCTGTGAATATTTTTATTTCCAGAGCTTGACTCAAACTGTTAAAGGTATTTCAGTCAAATTTGATAAGTCTCAAACTGTTCAAGGTATTTTAATCAAACTCTGGTACACATATCAGACAAGTTACATGGATGTGTCTGTGATATAAAATTTTCTGCCTTCAGTGTTTTAATGAATTGGAAAAATAAAGTCTGGCTTAGTAGTGTAAGTTTTTGGGTGCTTGGCCGTAAGTATTTTTAAATGAAGGGTGCTTGGACATACATATTTTTTAAATTGAGGGTGCTGGGTCATACATATTTTTTAAATTGAGGGTGCTGGGCCATAGAGTACAAGAATAAGTGGCATAGAAATTGACACAGTTGAACCATAGGGTACATTTAGAGGAGTCTTTACATAAGTTGGGTGAACAGGGAATACTTCATCTTCAGATGGTTCTTATTCAGATTCGTTACTGGCATGCTGACAATCAAGAGTTGAAGACAGAGATTTTTTTTCCAAAAACAAATGAAATGATCAACAAGGCTGTTCCCAAGTACACTGATGCTGCCAGGAGCCTGCCACCATTTTCTAATCTTGAACTGGATGTAGTGGCAGTCAATACACACTATGCATCAAATGGCAGCAATTCCATCAATTTGACAACACCTGAAGGAGGTAAGGATGGGTTGAGAAAAAAATGGACAGTTTTATTTTTGACAGAATAAAATGTTTTAAGGTAAATATTTATGAGCATAAATTAAATTTTATAAATGTTTAATTAACTTCTGTTTATTAAGATACTGTTATACTGTTAAATGCAGAGAATAAGTGCATACAGGCACATAAATGGTTATGGAAAAATAAGCTAACATAAGCCGTCTGGTATATTTTTAGGAAAAATAAACATATATGTAACTGTGTATAAGAACAGAAGATTCTACCTTCAAATTTATTCTGTTCCTCAAACAACCATTTACTTTGTTTCAATTAAGAAAATTCAAGCATGTCTACTTTTAATTTATTACAATATATAGTTGAGGTAAATCTAGTTACTTTGTGATATTTTCTGAATTTCTGATTCATTCTTTTTATTTGTGATTCACAATACCATGGTTTGTGTTGTCAGTACCAGGTCTAGTGTCTTATGCTACTGTGTTGGTTCGAGGAGCCCACCACTTTCTGTTAGAATGGGGTCAACCAAAGGAAATCAATGGAATCCTGACTGGTTATGAGATTGGACATCAGAGGAGTAAGGACTACTATTAGTTTTCATATATTCCATCCACTCCATCTGTCCTTACATCTGTTCATCCATCACACCTTGCTTCAATTTTGCATTTCAATCAACTGATCAGTTTCTTATGCATTCCTGTCTTTGAAATTATATAACTTGCAGTTTGGATACTTGTTGAGTTCTCTGTTGAATTGAAGCCACAGAAGCATTTTTAAAAGATTTGTTGAAGGTGTATCTAAATCAGCATCAAGAATAACTCTAGCTGCTCTTTTTTGAAATTTCAGTAGTCATATTTGATTTTCTGTATCACTATTACCCCAGATAGAAAAGCAATATTCTAGATGTGGCATAACCAGGCATTGTAGAATATATCTCTGTTCTTGAAGGAGGTAAATAGTTTTTCATTTTCAGACTGCTCTGTAGCTATTCCTTTTAGTATTACGCCTCTCCCTCAATAACTCTGTCTCAGTGGGGTCCAAAAACATAGATTACAACATTATCGAGGGTGAGAGTTACTGACAAATTAAGGGGATGCATTCTTGGTTGGACTTTGACAGTGAGATAGGGGAGGGAGGCAGGCTGTTTCATGGTTTCTAATGAAACTGTTCACTTTTCTATTTAAATTACCTTTATTTTCAAGATACCAACTTCTGAAAATTGTTAAATTCATGACTTCCTAGAGGTTTCTAAAAAGATCACATTCTTAACTGTGAAAACCTTGTGTATTTCATCACTGCTTTTGCATGTGAATGTGGATATATTGAAGTGTTATTGTTGATTCACAACAAAACAAGATCAGAAACTTTGAAATTTTTTAAATTTTTCTAACAGAACAATAAAATGCTGATTCCATGATTTCATTGCAAGTTATAGTGAAATTTTGCTCATCCAGGAGAATACATGTGTGCCAATTTGGGAATTTAAATTAAGTACAAACTTTGGAATTCACTTCTCCATAATGAACCATATCTGTTAAACAAGCACTGAGTGCTCCTCTTGTTTGGTTCCTTTGCTATTCTTGTTCATATTTGTTAATCCCCTTGTTATGCTTGGTCATATTTGTTAATCCCCAGGCTATTCTTGATCACTTTTATTAATCCCCTTGCTTTGCTTGATCACATTTATTAATCCCCTTGCTTTGCTTGATCACATTTATTAATCCCCTTACTATTCTTCATCATATTTGTTAATCCCCCTTGCTATGCTTGATCACATTTGTTAATCCCCTTGCTATCCTTGATCACATTTGTTAATCCCCTTACTGTCCTTGATCACATTGGTTAATCCCCTTGCTATTCTTGATCACATTTGTTAATCCTCTTGCTATGCTTGATCGCATTTATTAATCCCTTTGCTTTGCTTGATCATATTTGTTAATGCCCTTGCTATCCTTGATTGCATTATTTAATCCCCTTGCTATAATTGATCACATTTGTTAATCCACTTGCTATGCTTGATCACATTTATTAATCCCTTTGCTGTCCTTGATCACATTTGTTAATCCTTTTGCTATGCTTGATCACATTTGTTAATCCCCTTGCTGTCCTTGATCACATTTGTTAATCCTCTTGCTATGCTTGATCACATTTGTTAATCCCCTTGCTGTCCTTGATCACATTGGTTAATCCCCTTGCCATACTTGATCACATTTGTTAATCCACTTGCTGTCCTTGATCACATTGGTTAATCCCCTTGCTATCTTTGATCACATTTGTTAATCCTCTTGTTATGCTTGATAACATTTGTTAATCCTCTTGCTGTCCTTGATTGCATTATTTAATCCCCTTGCTATACTTGATCACATTTGTTAATCTTCTTGCTATGCTTGATCACATTTGTTAATCCTCTTGCTGTCCTTGATCGCATTATTTAATCCCCTTGCTATACTTGATCGCATTTGTTAATCTTCTTGCTATGCTTGATCACATTTATTAATCCCTTTGCTGTCCTTGATCACATTTGCTAATCCACTTGCTGTCCTTGATCACATTTGTTAATCCCCTTGCTGTCCTTGATCATATTGGTTAATCTCCTTTTTATCCTTGATCACATTTGTTAATCCACTTGCTGTCCTTGATCACATTGGTTAATCCCCTTGCTATCTTTGATCACATTTGTTAATCCTCTTGCTATGCTTTATCGCATTTGTTAATCCCCTTGCTATCCTTGATCACATTTGTGAACGAGTAAAATAAACCACTGATTAATGCTAGATACTTGTGTAATAATATTTATAACAGGGTTTGATTGGTCACTTGAACTGAGTTGACCTGACACATGACCATGACCACTAGCTCTAACACTGGTACAATTTACATGCCTTTTAATTTTTTTTTTAAATTCCTACTCCTCTATTTGATTTGATACAAAAGACATAATTAAAATGATAATACAAAGCAAATCTATTTTTAATTGATAGTAACAATACAACGAACACCTCCACAAATCAGAGACCAAAACATTTGGCTCTTAATTATGTTCTCATGGAAATGTTCGCAGGTGTAGCTGTGACATTAGATTGACAATCTCCATATTTAAATACAAGAGGGCATATTGCATTTGTGATGATTACACTGAAACCAAATTAAAAGAGCTGTAACAGAAATTTCATGTGACAAAACATTTTAAATTGGTATTTATTTATTAAAGTGTTGCCAACAGTAGGCATTAATGACATTTTCATGTATAAAAATGGTCAGATATTGATATTTACAGTGTACTTAGAATTTTTTAAAAAGAAAATTTAATACAATACACCTCTTCCTCAATAACAGGGTCAGAAAACTCAGAGAACACTATAAGCAAGGGTGCTAGTTATACATGTATCTCCCAAAACTTAAGTAGTGATGCCATCCTCTCTGGACATTGAGAAAACCATGGCTGTTCAGTGGCTGAATACTTGTTTTATAATCAGTTTGGGTCAATAAAACACTTTTTCAAATGAAGCTTTTCACTTTTCTGTATAAATTAACTTTCTTTTCAAGATGCCCAACCTCTGAAAAATTTTTAACATTATTTCAACTGGTTTTAACTACCTTCACGTTATGCAAAACAATGTGTATTATATCACTGCTATTAGTTGTTGTAGATTCACAACTAAACAATATTCCTTTTTACAAAAACTAGGGACTTCTTCTCATTCTTGAGGAAATCTCTGAGTGCCAATTCAGAAAGTTTAAGTTAACCATGAACTCTGAGACTCACTGCTCCATATTTTTTTCACCAAGCACTCATCTTGCTTGGTTGTCTTACTATCTTTTATTTGTGAATGAGTAGGCTAATTTAAGTAGTGTAAATATATTACATACACAATAATATTTATATAATCATCCACATTTTTATTAGTATTATGTGCATGAATGTCCTTCATAAAAGCCAGTTGTTGTGAATGTAAAAGATTCCAGATAGTGTCTAAATTCATATATCTTTACTTAAAGAGGACCTGTAGTGCAAAAGCCACATCTCCCTATGTAGCCTCCAAATTACTGTATTGTATATACAAACTTGGAACAAGGTAAACCCAAACCTGCTTTTGCATAATGCACTGGCAAATCAGGGTCTATGCTGTTTATTTTATCTACTCAAATTTATAAATTTCAAGTATGAGAAATGGCAGCTATGGTTGGTCACACAGCTTCACTGGCTTGAGGGTAAATGAGTTCTCTCAAAATTTTAAAGCACATAAAAATTCTTCAGTGAAAAATAATTATACAGCTATAATAATCGGATTAAATTTCAAAATTGAAAATAAAAGTTACATTATGCTAATTGTTGCCATTTTGTATCCAACACTTTTTTTCACAATAACTGATACTTTACATTTATTATTATATCAGTTAATGGCTTGTTAGTTGGTGAAATGTCAGAACCAGTCAAGTATGATGATCCAAATCAGAGTCGAGCTTTCCTAGGAGGCTTGGAAGACAGATCTGAGTATCGAATCTTCATCTGGGCCAAGACCAGAAAAGGACTAGGGGAACCATACTATTTAGACGCAAAGACAGCCCATCCTGCACGTAAGTAATATGCAGATGAACAGTTTGTCATCAAGACATTTCATTCTACTTTTAAATATGCCACTGATGCTTACAGTAGGAATAGCTATTCTAATATTTGCTGTTTCGATACCTGTTGTATGTATGTGTTAGTAATAATGTCAAAGTGTTAATAAAAATCTCACAGAGAATTATGGTTAGAACAGTCTCACTTCCTGAGATTGATTGCTCACAGAATAAGAGATTTGCTATGCATAGAGTTTTTTCCATGTGATGTTTAGAACCAAAAGATCATATCTTTCAAGTGTTTTCATAATAAGATGCAAGCTTGAGTAAACATGCAGATGGAATACTTTAAGCATCATTACAACCATGACTGTGTGCCTGTTACACACAATCTGTAACAACTTAAATCTTGTGAAAGTGAATGCACAATGCATCATAGTCTTGTAGTGTCCATTTAGATTCTAACCTGTGAGTAGTCCCCTCAGAGAGAGCCAAATATTTTATTTGTTTAAGTATTGATATTATTGTATTCATATATTTTGACTTGTGTTGAATATTGTTAAAAATGAATAGAAACTTTTAATATTGGTAGAAATGAATAGAGATTCATTGAATTGAGAGAGAGAGAATATAGTATACTCATGTAATATTTATTTTCTTACAATGCATGTAATTTAAACCTTTCTCGTACAAATCTGTATTTTGTTGTGCATAAAATCTCTAACAACTTACATCTAGTGAAAGTGAACCCATAGTACAGATTGTTTTAATTTTGCATCAGTGTACATGGATGGCCTCACAAAATCAGATCTCACAGAATTACTCAAATCTCTCAGAGTATTTTATCAACTCTCATGGTCTGATACTCTGAAAATGTCACAGGCACAGTCTGGTACTCAGAACACGTCACTGGTAGCCTGGTATTCTGAAAGTATCACAGGTAGTCTGGTACTCTGAAAGTGTCCCAGGAAAATCTGGTACTCTGAAGTATCACAAGCATGGCTGTCAGATTTACAGCTCTTTTTCTTTTCATACTTCATATGTATGTAGTAGACTATTAAATGATCAATAATCCAAATGAGTCTCAAAATCTTGAATGTCAAATCACAATATTTGCATCACAGCATGTTTCACTACTGATAAGCACATTACAAATATATGCTAATGATTGAGCTTTATTGTAATTGATTGTATTTTAGCATAATTTAATAATATGAATTTTAATTTACTTTAAATTTGTCGGCATCAAAGTTATGGTTTATTTTAAAAATGTATTTTCAAAAGTACCTATTTCTTCTTCAGATATGTAATACAATCCATAAAACTTAGGAGAACTACTACTAGCTTGCTAATCCAGCCCCTTGGGCAAAATTGTTTTAGCTAAAATATAACCAAATGTTATCCACCCACTTAGGTGGCACTCTATAGTTTCATATTTTGCATAGGGTTTGAATTTTAAAGAAAAAGAATTTCCCCAGGTTTCCTCACTGGTTAAACTGGCTATTTAAAAAAGACCTTATATATCTCAGGTATTGTTCAAAGAACCTTTAATTCTCTTTATTTTGGTGTATGATTGATAGGTGTAATTTGGGTTATAGAGTATACAGCTTGGTCTTACTCCAGATGTGCACCTTTCAAAAAAGTGCTAAATCCACTTGGTCAATTTCAATTCCTGAACTTCAGAGGTTAATTGAAAAAAAAAAAGAACTGATAACTTTTTTTTACATTTTATATATTTGGTAATTCATTCATTGCACTTTCACAAGCTGGTATTGCCTAGTCTGGCAAAATTCATTTTCCCTATTTTAATAGCTGCTAAGGATAATGTACTTTAGACAAATTCAGGCTGATTTTTGGAGCACAAGGGAGCAGTCATTTTAGTTAGCAGTGTGTTTAGATCATGTGCAATTTCCAAAAGTACAATATCCAAAGAAACATATCTGGCTGAGGATTGATGAGAGAGAGGTGTACCACGGAATTTAAAAAAATTATATAATTGAACAAAAAGTTCTTTTGCAGCCAATGGAGCATCACTCCCTTCAAGGGACTTTTATTAAAACTTCATATACCATCTGTACTCAAAAGTTGAACCCATTGCAAACTGCACAGACCTAGATCTGCCATTGCATAATGTGCTAGCAGATATGGGAATGTGCAGTTTGCTATGAGTAATGAGTAGGACAAATAACAAAGTCCATGCAGATTATGCAATGGCAGATCAGGTCTAAGTTTTTTGTAGTAGACTCAACTTATAAGTGAGTATATATGGTTCATAAATTTGTTGTGATTTACACTTATGGAATGTCTTATTCATGCAGCTCCTCAGAGACCAGAAATAGTTCACATCTTTCCGGCTGAAACATATCTGAATGTATCCTGGAAGGTGGCGTCATCTAATGAATCGGCTGGATCCATTCATTATGTTGAATATAGAAAAACAGGTCAGTTCCTCTCTCTTATACTTTTTGTGATATTTATTATTGCAGTCACACAGTGATCATATTTTGCGTAGTTGAATCATTTGTACCCACTGTAGGACTTGGCAAATATATATCAAGCTTTATAGCTTGTTTAGGACAAATAGAATGCTTAATATTGGTTACCTCACCTTTAAAAATTAGAAGAACTGCCATGTAAGTATATTGAATAACACCAGTGGAGAAGTAAGAGCTTTTGAAGGAATTAAAAACAGCAAACACAGTATGTACATGTCCAATGCATGCATGACAATACTTTTTTGTCCAGGATCTTGAAAAAGTGGATTTGTTCAGCCCTTCATCATGATGGCAGAAAAGAACATATAATTTTTTATTGGTCTTTGTTCATTTGAACGACAGTCCATCTTTCCTTGCTAAAATGATCACAGTTTAATATTGTGCAAACAGCTGATTATATATAAATGAAATAATGCATACATATTTAGAGATACAAGATTATATTTTCTACCTTTTAGTGCATTTGGATATGGTATTTTATAGGTAATACCATATTTATAGGTAATAGGGTATTTATAGGTAATATGGTATTTATAGATAATACTGTATAGTAATTATAGGTAATATGGTATTTATAGATAATATACATGTAGTATTTATAGTTAATATGGTATTTATAGGTAATATAGTAATTATAGGTAGTATGGTATTTATTGGTAAGATGGTGTTTATAGATAATATAGTAATTATAGGTAATATGGTATTTATTGGTAAGATCGTATTTATAGATAATATACTAATTATAGGCAATATGGTATTTATAGGTAATGTGGTGTTTATAGGTAATATGTTTATTTTAGGTAATATATATTTATAGGTAATATGGTATTTATAGATAGTATGGTGTTTTTAGGTAATATGGTATTTTTAGGTAATATGTATTTATAGGTAATATAGTAATTATAGGCAATATGGTATTTATAGGTAATATAGTATTTATAGGTGATATGGTTTTTATAGGTAATATGGTGTTTTTAGGTAATATGTATTTATAAGTAATAGGTATTTATAAGTAATATGGTATTTAAAGGTAATATGCTTATTATAGGTAATATGGTGTTTATAGGTATATTGGTTCCCCTCTTATATGGCCACCCCTTCTGCACAGAGAAAGTGGCTGTATAAGACAGGTGGTCTTTCCAGAGGGGGACTATATTTGTGACAAGTATGTGTATGTAGTAAGAAAGCTATAAATAATGTCAAAGAATTTAATATCTTCATTTAAAAGTAGCATTAATTATTAAGCAGTTTTTCTTGTCTTGAGAACTGTCTTATTTCAAGTTAGCATACATAAATAGCGCTTATTCTTAAGCTTGAACTGTGTGTAGGGTATTGCTGACTGTGTGTAGGGTATTGCTGACTGTGTGTAGGGTATTGCTGACTGTGTGTAGGGTATTGCTGACATGCACATGGCAAAACCATTAAAAATGGCATTTAAATCTTGGTACATATATTGCTTGGCATTTAAAACAATTATCTGTCCATTTACTCCATTTTCCCACTGCCACAGAATATTCTTCTTATCTGTTACGATGTTGTATATTTGGGTCTTCCCAACATAAAATTTTTCAGCAAGGATTCTTGAACTCTTACCATTGTTGTCAAGTCGAAAAACTTTTCCTTTTTTTCTTCTAAAGTATTAATTCTCCATTTATGTGATGATATGTCCAACTTTTGTAACATTTTATTCCTATGTTGCTAAATGCTCACTTAATTGTGTAGACGAAACTTTTGTCGAGTTGACAAAATGCCTTGTTTATAGATGCTTCCCGATAAGATCACTAGCAGATGATATTCTGCCCATTTTACCTGGATGATGGGCAATCTGGCAGTTTCTCCTGTATGCGACCACCAAAACTGACCACTTTGAACAAGGCACACTGAGGCAAAACCAACTTATAAATTACAAATATAGATACTAACAGAAAGCATGATTTGCACTCTGTTTATGTGTGTATGTTTTGTAACAGTTTCTTGAGATTCAATGAATTTATTTCATCTTCTAAACACAATATAAAATCAACAGTAAATCTGCCAGCATAAGAAAAATATGGGTGTTGATGACGTCATTCGGGAACTATCTATGAAGGAACTGATACATGTACTGTCACGTGATTTTTCGGTCTTTGTCTGTTTATAGGTAATATGGTGTTTATAGGTAATATGTTATTTATCAGTAATATGGTGTTTATAGGTAATATGGTGTTTATAGGTAATATATTATTTATAAGTAATATGGTGTTAATAGGTAATATGGTAATTATAGATAATTGTATATATGCTGTTATATATTTGAGGTGGACAATGGGTTGGTATGTGGCCAATGAGGTTGGAAGTTGGGTATGTCAAAACACTGGGTCCACATGAGATATCTGACAATTCACACACAATAATCTGTTTATTATATACAAATAAAATATATCCGAATCTGTGCTGTTTGCATTTGGACTCGGCTTGTAAGTAAGTATATATGGTATGTAAATAAATATATATTCAAATATACTCTTCATTAAACATCACTCATAATTTCATTCATGTCAAACATAAATATATCAGGCACATTGGATAATGTCTTGATGTAAACAGTTGAATCATAACATGCTGTCTAAACACAGTCCTTATTGCCAAAGTATACTTCTTGATGATGACATATGGAAAGATATTGTTCATTTATGTCACATGTTAAATGTATGGGACAAAAATTAGAAGATATAATAAAACAGTACATCTAGGTGAGTGTAATATTGTAGATTAGGGGAGGTAATCAAGTGAAGAACTATCAGAAAGTTGAATGATTAGGTCTCACTGGACAGTTTATATGGGGAACTTTCATCTGACAATGACCTATTGCAGAAAAATGAGAATAGTTTTACGCTGAAGATACAAATAAAAACAAACTAATGATTTTTTTGAAAGCATGCATGTGAGATTTTGACTCTGGCAATCAGGTTAATTCCTTTATACAACTGGTGGCTTTTATACTGAACCAACACTGCCACCAACCCCTCTTTTTAAAATTCATTTTTGACAGCAAAGAGCTATTTTGACTATTTTCCTGTGACAAGGCGGCTAAAAAAATCAGGATGTGCCTTATGCATGAATAAAGTTCACTAGTACTATAACAAATTAGCATACTTTTCATCACCCCTCAACCATCTCGATTTTTAGATATTTACCTCTGTAGCAGACATACGTAAATATGTAAACCAAGTTGGCCGTTCATTTGCAGCCCAAGTTACACATTTGATCTCCAGTGCTAGTCTAACTGTGACAGGCAGTCACCAAACAAGCCAACCCATTTTCAAGCCCAATTCAAAGTAAATCTAAACCACATTACAGATTTAGCTTCTGTGTGAATTTATAAATGCTAGGCTTATGATAATTAAGTTCATGCCTTCTACCTTAAAAATTAGGGAGGTGTCAAAATAAGAAACAATCCAGTGAGACCTTATAACAACATTGTCCTAATTATGGTGTGTCAGAGTTATGGGACTTTGAGGTTGCACATGAGTTTTGGGTTCAATGAGCTTAGAGAATATATGGGGCTAAATATTGTTTTATGGCATAGTCATTGTGGTGGCAGAGAAGCCAATTGAAATACTGTGGTTTCACTAATTTTCATTAGATACCAATTTTCTTGGATTTCATTACTAGCCTGCACCATCAAATTATGGACCCAGTGAAAAATGACCCACATATAACAAAGTCCCCCCCCCCATTTTCTGACTGTTTTCATTCCTGCATATCAACAAAGCTGCATGTTTTGAGATGAGTAATGGATAGAGAGAAGAACGAGAAAAAGCTTAAGATATTCAAACACTTGTGTCATCGAAAATGAAAAAGAATAATCTATAATACTGATACATGAAAATTAGATAAAGAGATAAAATACATATTCAGATCAAATTCTTCATTCAAGTGAAACTGTTGTCAAAAAAGGCACATCTTAGTGAAAGCATGCCTCTTACTTCTATGCATGCTTATGCCCACTGGACTGTCAAATACTAGAACTATTACTTAATACACTATCGCTAATGAAACACTGTGTATATACACTAATTGCAGCAGAATATGGAAGCATAAACTTTGCTGATTTTTTTTAAAATGAAACCACTGAATCAACATCACGTCAGTCAAGTCACAAATGTTTGCCAGGTAAATAATCCTGAAATTGTGGAATTAAAAATATCCATCATCCACAGGTAATTAGTTCCAATCTTCCAAATGTTTTTGCAAGAGCTGCAATTTATCAATCGTGAATTAATTGGCTTGATGAGGTCCATTAACACTGTACACTGATTATCACTAATAATGTCTTCCTTTTCCCTGATGGTCTCCATGACCAATTTAGCATACCACTTGTGGAAATATTATTTTAATTCTTCTCTGTAGTCTTTATTTGGTGTAAAATGTAGTGGTTGAAATTGGTTTATACAATGCAAGCTCAAACAAATGGGTGATTCCATTGTTTTTCAATTTATATAGCATCTTTGCACTTTTATGGGTTCTGAACACACAGAAAAGATTGACAATGCTTGCTAATTACATTGAAGATGAAGCAGCTGGTCACATGTTTAGTTCTCATGTGAAATGGTGACATCAAAACTAGAGGAAATCTAAATTGAATTTTACCAATTAAGCTACTGGGTTAAAGCATGATTATAAGAAAGTAATTGATGGTAGAACTTTATGGACAGTAATTTAAAGAGATCATGTATATCTAGCTTAATAGCCAATTAGATTATTGTTGGCTACATCAACTTCCTTTGATTTTAAGTATAAGTCAGTGATCTTGACAGGTGCTCAATTTGTGCTCATACAAGTGGTAGCATTGTTTTATCCCACAAACTGACCACATTTGTTGTCAGGATAGTTCTGTTCTCTATTCTGGATATTTGTACACAGTACTTAAATGAAATTAAATATGTACAACAAATATGCAAACTTTGACAGGAAAAACCACAAATCTAGGTACCCATGAAAATGTGTTTTTTTCTCCATACCATATAAAAAAATTCAGACCAATGAAAATATATACAGTAATGAACCATTAAATGGGTCACCATGTTTCCTTATTCTTCTGCTGGGAGATAGTAATAATAAAATATCACACTGGCAGATCAAGGTCTATCCTGTGATTTCATTAATACAGTAAAGACCATGATCTGTCAGTTTATTATTTAACAGTTGCTGGTCTGGTTCTGTGCTATTTGCAGTTAAGTGTACTTTATAACCAGTTAAATGTTTGTCATTATCCAGGGGATAGTGAATGGAAGAAAGGTCCTGATGAGAGACTTTATCATTGGTCAAACATCTCAGGACTGCAAACAGCCACCAGATATGAAGTCCGCATAGTAGCATCCAATGGCAAGGAAAAAATTGCTAGTGACATTAAATCTGATGTCATCACAGCTGGAGCAAGTAAGAACAATTTTAATGATTGCACATTATTTGAAAATTACTGTTGCATTACAATTTTTGTTTGATATCTTTGCCCTGTTCTGTAGAAGGGAATATTGTCTGTGTCCACACGCCTGTCTTTTCCATGTTTTCTACAAAATCCTAATATTTGCTTCCTCAACAAAAAATGCAGGGAAATTTAAAAGAGAGAAATGAAGCTTGTTACAAAGATTTCATCTCTAGTATTGAGGATGAGACATAGTCTGAACTTATTATTATGTTAATATATTTATAACATTTGACTTTTTATTGAAACATCCATTTTCCATAATTACCACTTAATGTTCCTCTTTGCACATTGCTACTCTTCATTTTTGGAGAACTGTTTTAGACTCCTCAGGTATTGGAAGGTAGGGCAGAATTGATGGCCATTATATGGATATCAACCAAGGAGATTACTTTTTAAGCTGTTCATCATGATTGATAATTATTTTGGATTCAGAACAAGAACTGTAAAAATCCAACTCAGGATTTATATCAACCCAAGATTGATGTACACTTGTAATATTCAAAGCACATCATGTCACCAAAATACCCTTCAGTTAAATGAAATGTTTAAATGATTCAATTAATTAATATGTAATTAAAAAGATGAAATATATCACCTAAACATATTCAAAAATCAGTAACATTATATTGATACAATAATATATTTTGAAATGGAAAAGAACATAATGGAAGTTATCTGGTATGCTAATTGATCATTGTATTGTTTTATATATACACCCAGAAATATGTATACATACACTTTGTTTCCTCATCATAATTCTGTTCAAGGAAGTCAATCAAGTGTACTGCATCATAAGTAAGGTTGCCAAGCGAGCTTACAGATTGGGCCTATGTCTGATCATTTGTCACACATAAAGATTGACATTTTTTTTACTTCTTTCAAAAAATGCTGGGTTTATTTAGATCAGTCTTGGTAAGAATGTTCCTTAGGAAATATTCTACCAACATGCACTATCAATTTTTTTTCTTGGTTGGCTTCCTAGCAAGGGTGTGGTTTCCATAGCAACCTTGTGGAAAACCTATTTTCAACCACTCCTAAGCCAGTTTCAATTTCAATCAAACTTAGCAAGATTGCTTGATAGGACATACACTATCAAAGTTATGTCCACAGAGACTAATGTAGCAAAAGAGGTGTGGCTTCCATAACAACTTATGGAAATCAGGTTTTCAACTTCTTCTCAAGACCAGTTAAGCCAGTTTTGATCAAATTTATGAATGTTTGAATATGATCTATCATATTTTGTTTTAGATGATTCCCCAAGCAACAGTGTGGCTCTCTTAGCAGCTGGTTTAAAAACCCAACCTATTTTTGACTTATCTCAAATGGCTGGGTCAGTTTCAATCAAACTTAGTGTGATATTTTGTTAAGATATACTATATCAAAATTATGTACAGGGCTGTTTCCATAAGGACAGATTGTCTTCAATAGCAACCATATAGACAACCTTTTTTCAACATCTTCTTTAGAACAGTCAAGCCATTTTTTTTATCAGACTTAGTAGGAGTATTTCTTAGGATATGCTGTACCAAAATTGTTTTTCTGGTGGCTCCCCAAGCAGTGGTATGACTTCCTTAGCAACCAGATGGAAAGCCTTTTTTCATTTCTTTTTTACAACATCTGAGCCAATTTCAATCCAACTTGGTAGGAGTGGTGTTTAGGATATGCTCTATCAAAATTGTTTGATGTGGCTCCCTTAGCAATAGAGTAGATTCCTTAGCATACATATGGAATGCCTATTTTTAACTTTTTCATTAGAACAATTTTAACAATATTAATCAAACTTGGTATGTATGTTTCTTAGCACATGTTCTGTCAGTATTCTGTTGGGTTGTAATATAAGAAATCAGTTGGAAAACATACAAAATGAAACTTAAATTCCATCAGGTATAATTATTGTTACTCTAGTTTATAAATGCAAAAATAAACAAAATATAATTGAACAAGTTTTCTTCCAAAGCTGCCTTGCAATATCATACTAGATGTGATATGTAGAGTCCTACCACAAACACCTTTTACATTCATACCAAACATGCCAATGGACCATTTAGCCCAGCTTAAGTCACTCATTTACCAATATGTACCAAATGCTTACATGAGTTTTAGTTGACCCAAAGTACCTTTCTTATCACTACATTTGCCAGTTAGATGAATGTGTGTCAGGTGAGCTATATCAAGTCCTCTTCTGCCTCTTGTTTGGAATACACTAAAAAAAGAATACCATATACCAAACTACAAACAGTGTAAACCCAGATCTGTCATTGCAAGATATGCCAGCATATCACGGTCAAAGATGCTGTTATTCTAATTATGATATGAAGTGATAATAATAATAATAATAATAATAATAATGATAATAATAATAATAATAATAATAGTAATAATGACTTAATTTAAAGAGGGTAACACAATTATCTGCATGGAACTAATCCTCCATGTGGCCCTCTGTTATATGTGTGTTTACATTCAAAGTACATTTACATAGTTACATACACACATGCAAGCATGCATACACACATGCACGCATGCATGCATGTGCACACACGCACACAAACACACACACACGTTAACAAGCTATATTTGTATAACAAACTGAAAATTTAAATGATCATGCTCCAACTAGGTACATTGCATATATACAGTACAAAAGTAGTGAGACAAAGTGAATTTATACTTTCAGATGTATTTGTTAAATCGAACACTTTTCATCCATTGAATTAGATTGCAATTAAATTCATTTGTTCTCTAATTTCATTTGGGATTCTGCTCCAAATTAGTGATTGTGAATATTGCAAATTTTCTTAAAGAGTTCTTTATTTGGTTTTAGGATGAAAAGGTGGTTAGATGAAACTGATCTTAAATTGGGAGTGTTGCCTTGTTTTATCACATAAAATAGTTCATTGAGATATAATGGGGCCATATTGTTTGAAACCTTGTGCACAAGTCTAGCCTTTCTCAAAAATATTCGTTCACTTACTGTTAACAATTTAATATCATTCATTTCATTAGGGTTGTTTTCAGGATTATCTGAGTCTGCAAGCTCTTTTTTGCAAGTAGAATAATTTGTAAATATTCTTGTCAGAAGTATTTCCCTTGATAACATTACAGTATTCTATGTGTGGTTCTGTATTGCATTTGTAGTATATTAACCTATGTTTAGTTGATAGATATGGCCTTATCTGCTAAATAGCCACAGACATGACTTGACTCAATGTCATGACTTGAACTGAAAATTGTTGTCAAACATCACCCCAATGATTTTGTCATGGGTAATCATTTGTAGGCAAATTTCATTCAACTTAAGATTCAAATTGTTATTTTCCAATTCCATGCCATTTCCATACACCAGAAATCTATCCTAAGTAAGGCTATCTGAAGGGAGACCTCTAGGTCAGATTTCACTTCCCCCATATGTGCCTCATGATCCAATGAGATGACATTGGTCACATGGCTGATCAGGACAAGGTTGCAATGGCAGTGTGAAGTTGGGAGCAATATCATGAAGAAGAAAACGTTGAATATAACAGTGTAATTTACGATTTCTGCACAAATGTGTTAAAGTTTTCGTATTTTGGCATCTGGAAATAATAATTTCAGCAAATTGGGTTGCACCTTTGCAGAGGCAAAGAGTTGCAAGTATAAGTGCCTTAGTGAAAACATCCCCACCCTTCAAATTTCCACCCAATTAAACATTGAGGCTTCCATTTCTTTTTGCTCTGAAGACTGATCAGCCACATGGCCAATGTCATCTCATGATCACTAAGGCACTTATGGGATTCATGAAATTACAATCAAACTTTGACTTGGCAAGTTTTGTTTAATTTATCAATTTAACTGTTTGAAATCTGATAGTGTTGTATCATCTGCATATAAGTCAGTAGATGAAATACATTTGCCTATTTTCAGTGGCAGATCATTTATGAAAATGAGAAACAGGAGTGGGCCTAGGATTGATCCCTGTGATACTCCAAATGTAATTAGTTCTTTAGAAAAATTGCCATTTATTTTGACACACTGTTTTCTCATTGTTAGATATGATGTAATCCAATCATTCATTGAATTTTCAAATTGATAAATGTTCAATTTGTTGATAAGAATATCATGCTCAGCAAGGTCTAAAGTTTTTCTAAGATCAGCTTGTATGGATTTAACTAATTTTCCTTGATCTAAGGCAGTCCATCCATCTAGCATGGAGACCAAGGCTGTCTCACAGGAGTGGTTTTCTCTGTACCCTGATTGGTTTTTATGAATTAATTTATAGTTTGTTAGGTATATAAAGAGACTGTCATGAACATGTTTTTCAATTACATATAGTTTGGACACAGCTGGTAAGATAGATATGGGTTTGTACTTACTGACATCTTCTTTGCTACCAGATTTGTGAATGGGGGGTAACTTTTGCCAATTTCCATGTCTTGGGATATGCTTAGATTATGTATGTAAGGTATTATATCTGCAGCAGCCCTCCAGAGACATGGTCAAGTATTATCTAGACCTCTTGATCTCCTTGTTGCAATAGTTTTTTTTGGTATTGCAGAGATACATAATTTGTGTCAGGTGTAATTTTTCTGAACAGAAATTTCCTAGTTCATTGCAATTAGAGTTGACAGTCTTTCTTAGGATAGATTTCTTGTGTATGGAAATGGCATGAAATTGGAAAATAACAATTTGAATCTTAAGTTGAATGAAATTTGCCTACAAATGGTTACCCATGAAAAAATGCTTGGGGTGATAGTTGACAACAATTTTCAGTGGAATGAACATATTCAAGTCATATGTCATAAAGACAATTCATGTCTGTGGTTATTCAGCAAGATAAGACCATATCTATAAACTAAACATAAGCTAATATATGCTGACAAAATATTCATTGAATGTATTTGCTATTTCAACATCCTCATCAATATTCTGGCCTTCCTTTTCTGCACCTAGTTTGTCAATAAATTTCCATACAGAATTCTTGTTGTAATTACTTTCTGAGGCCAACAGATAGTAATTCTTCTCTGCCTGACTGATCATTTTGTTTACAGAATAAAACCTAGTCTGCCATTGCAATATGGAATGGCAGATATGGACTTTGTTCTTCATAGCTTGGTGCAGGTAATACATGGGTATATTTGATGATAAAGAGGGTTAAGTGGTACATGTGTAACATCTAACTTCCTTAATTTTCCAAGACATAGCTTACTTCAAATGCTAGAGGAAGGCTGTTGTTCTACCCCTGGCATGAATATAATGCACACATACAAGCATGTGTGTGTGTGTATATATACTTATATATATATATATATATATATATATATATATATATATATATATATATATATATATATATATATATATATATATATATATATAGTTACATGTAGACTCGTACAAAAATAACAAGAGAAAAGAGTGAAGCCAACAAGCTTTGTATATTTTAACAAAATAATTTATTTCCCTAGAAAAATATGTAAAAATTGGAAATAGGACTTATCGTTTGTTAATATAATCCAAAATTTAATCCTAAGATTGAAAAATACAAGTCCTATCACTGAACAGTTCTAATAGAATCTGAGTTTGAATCTCGATGAAATTCCACTATGGAGGCGATGACATCAGATGATGTCTGTACTGATGGTAACAGACCCTCGATTGAATCACAGTTTATGTTTCCGTATAGAATTCAAGAATAAATTTCCACTGAATTTCTTTGTCCCAGAACTTTTTATAAAAAAGTACACTTGTTTAGTTTTCTAGAGAATAAATTATTAAATCCAAAAAGTAGATGAACTTCAAAAACCAACTGGCAACAACAATTGAAACCTCTTGAGCCCTCAAGGCTTAAAATACAACTCACTCAAACTAGTAAAAAATGGCTGTTTTAAGCCTTGATTTTAGATCACATAGTGCTTTACATGACGGGCTACGTGATACTAATTTGAACATCGCAATAGAACTGCACAACCGGTAGGCACGTCCACCATGGAAGAACCCAGTGAATCTTATTATAAAATTCAAATAAAAACTTGTGTACAAATTAGAGCCATCCTGCAATCAGAAAATGACCATGGTAACAGCCAATCGCTTTAACTTGATGTTTACAAAATCTATGAACCAGAGTGAGCTAAAAATAGTGCTAATGCAATATCTTTTATGTTCTATACAAACTGAATTTACTGGAAAAAATATCAAATCCCGTGAAAATAATCATTACAATGAAATGAAATGAAACAAAAATAAAATAAAAAAGAATTTTAAAACTAACACACAAGATATTTAATTACATATACATAACAATATATAAATATATATACATACACAGGACTCACAATACTAATTGTATTGAAAAATGGGAACCAGTCTGGAAATGGGTGATGATGAAATAGAGTGTAAATGGGTTTGGCTGGCCAAGATTGGTTGATAATGAAAGATATATTTTTGTAAAAAGAATCTTTGGAGAGCTTATCCTAGTTGTAACTGAAGAAAGATAGACACCTTGTTTTATGACGGAATTTCAGTTCTTTAACAGACTTAAGTTTGGAGCACTCGTTACTGAAATTAGCACCTGACTGTTTGGTGTGGAATTGAAAGCACATGTTTCAAACACACATAGATCCAGAAAATACCGTGGCTCATATGGTTTTCTCTGCATAGGAACTGTCATCCAGATGCATTTATCTTGATAAATACATGTATAGGATTCATGATGAGCACTCAAATTTAAAGTTACTGAATTTTCAATATCAAGGTGTTTGCATAGGTTTACTATGGGAACTGTATTAGTACCTCGAGTCCTACAGCCGCATTGCTTATCAACCATTCCTTTTTCACAGGTCCTAGGCAACAGTTTGGAGTGGGTCTCATGGCATCTACCCCTTGTGAAGGAGCTAATTTGTACCCACATATTACAAAACTTATGCTGTCTTGGTTAAGATCTTGCATTTAACTCAGGCTTTTTGTATCCTGTATGCGTACTGTTATACCTGGAATCATGAAATTTGGTGAAGAGATGCATCTTGACTACAACACCCTCATCCCAAAATAGGTCATTCTGTCCCAGCTTTTATGCTTCACTGACTTGCATTTTGAAATGTAAGTTTACTTCTTAAGCTCTGTTCATACTAGAATCATGAAACTAGATGATTGCATTCATCTCAGCTAATACCTCACCCTACAACAAGTGAATGTGATCTACATTTTACTGGAATAAGTTGAGATTTTGCTTTTAATTCATAACCACATAGGTTTTAGCCTCCTGGAATCATGAAACTTGGTGATGGGATTCAGTTTGATGAGTACTATGCCCTCATCACAAAATAGGTAACTGTGACTCACATTTCATACTTCACTGACTTTGGTTAAATTTGTATCTTTACTGCTCATGATTGAATCATTCAACTAAATGATTGTATTCATCTTATTAATTAGAACCACACCTGTATAATAAGGTCACTATGACCTACATTTCACATTATACAAGCTTACTTTATGTTTTTGATTTTAGCTCATGACCACATTTTTTTTGGTCCTATACACATACAATACCATTTAGAATCATGACTCTTGGTGAAGGGAAACATATTGATGAGCACTATTCCTATATTGCAGAAGTAGGTCAATATGTGCCATATTTTAAACTTCACTGACTCTATGTTAGAATCAGGAATCTTGATAGCTGGATGCATCTCAGTGTGAATGTTAGTAATACACCCTTACAATCAAAGACTATCGTGACATATGTTTTATCCTGTATTAGCAGATCTTAGTTGATACTGTTCACATGCATGAGCAATAATGCTGTATTTTGTCTTTTTCTGTAAAATATTAGGTCCCGTTGCAGAAAGTGGTTTTGTCAGAGCAGGTTGGTTCATAGGGATGATGGTAGCCATCGCAGTTCTCATTCTGATTCTCATTATTGTCTGCTTCATCAAGCGCAGCCGAGGAAAGGCATACCATGGTAATGTATCAAATTCCCTATCTTTAGCTCTACTGGTCAAAGACAACAAGAGCTTGTGCCATAGCCTGTCATCCATTGTTTGCCCATTTTTTAGTTCAAGTTTGTTATTGCTACACTGCCAATACAATCAAGATGATTGCCTTGAAATTTTATAAACACAATCAAACCCAAATCTAGTTGGTTCTAGATGAAAATGGTACCCCTCATTCATCCAACATGTACATGATTCTTTTCTCAGCTATTTGAACACTTATGATCTTATTCATGATAATCAGTCTGGCTTTCGACAGAATCACTCCTGTGAAACTGCACTTGTATCTTTGATTGATAAATGGCTGAAAGCATTAGATCAAGGAGAAATGATAGGTATTATTATGGTTGATTTTTGTAAAGATTTAATCTTGTAGACCATGAAATATTGCTTGAAAAACTAAAACTTTATCAATGCAGTGAAAACTCCCTAAACTGGTTTACTTCTTACTTAACCAATAGAATGCAAAAAGTATCTTTAACTGGTCAACTTTCTGAAAGTAAAATTATTAATTGTGGAGTACCACAGGGCTCTATCCTTGGACCTCTGTTATTCATTCTATTTATCAACGATTTACCTCTTAAGATTGGAACTTCAATTTCTTCCACTGACCTCTAGGCAGATGATGATACTACACTGTCTGAGATGGGTAAAACCAAAACAGTACTTGAAAATAACTTACAAGATGCTCTCAACAGACTTCAAGTATGGTGCAAAGAAAACAGTATGATCATAAATACAAAAAAAAAAAAAGCCCTACTAGTTACAATGCAACAAAAATGAGCAAGTCTAGATAGTGACAAACTCCAGGTTTTGTTTGACAATGTAAGCCTTAATATGACCTCTCAGGATAAAATTCTTGGTGTATTCATAGATAACAATCTTACTTGGTCTAGTCACATTAAACACATTTCAACAAAGGTTAATTCTTAACTTTGGCTACTGAAGAAAATCAAAACATACATCCTCTTCAGTATAGGTCATCTTTTATAAAAGTTATATTCAGCCATATCTGGACTATTGTAATGTAATTTGGGATAATACCTCTAATTCAAACATAACAACACTTTTAAGACTCCAAAAAGAGGGCATGCCATTTAATTCTAGATAATGTATAGACAATTTTCAGGATGCAATGAATAATATAAAGG
This sequence comes from Megalonaias nervosa, assembly GCA_016617855.1. Taxonomy (NCBI): domain Eukaryota; kingdom Metazoa; phylum Mollusca; class Bivalvia; order Unionida; family Unionidae; genus Megalonaias; species Megalonaias nervosa. The sequence continues at coordinate 89,903 of JAECUM010001298.1, forward strand.
TTTTAACAATACATGAAAGAATATTTCTTAGAAAGGCTAAATTGATTTATAAAGTATCAGAAAAGCCATTCCTGTCTATCTAAGCAATATCTATCACCAAAGAGATGCTGATGGTACTCCAATTTTATGGTCCATAAGAAGTAAAAATTACATTATACCAAGGCCAAAGAAGGAATTGTTTAAAAAAAGTTTTCAGTATACTGGTCCACTGGTATGGAAAAACATTCCCAGTGACATAAGGCAGGCTCCTAGCATTTCTTCTTTTCATAATCAATGTCTCAAATGGATGAAATCTTTAGAAAATTGAACAGTTCTAGAACAATAAATACCGCCTGCTTTTCTGTAATTTTGCATCATTTTCACAGTTGAATTTTTCAGTGCAGGATATTTTATATTTTATATACGTTTATGTTTTCACAGATGCCTGTGCATGTGTTCCAGACTTGATACTTTGACTTTTAAAATCACTTAATTATTTAGCGTCAAGCCAGATTCTTCACATCATGTTGTATGTACTGTATATATTGTACATAACAGATAGAAGAACTCAAGGTAGATTAGTTCTGTAACTAATTGAATTACCTTCTCTAAATAAATTCTTTATTATTATTATTATTATTATTATTATTATTATAATAGCAACCATCTGAAGTCTTGTTATGGCTACTCCTTCTGAATGAATGGTCATATTAACATGGGGCTTTCACTTAAAGAATTCTTATGTAGATGGCATAAATTGAATCTGGTGCTGAGCTGATGTCTAACATGACTGTTATGATGGCCATCTTGACATTTCTATTGCTACTTCTCCTAACTGGATGGTGGTATTGACACAGGGTTTTCACTAAAATTCATCTTTTATGAAAAGAAAATGGTGCCTGTCAAACAAAATCTTGAAAATCTTATTATTGGTACTTCTTCAGAATGGATGGTTATATCAACAGTGAGTTTTCAGCAAATACTTCTTATGATCTGTAGTTGGTCCAAAATGAATACAGTGCTGATTCGACGTCCAACATGGCCACCATGTCAGTTATCTTGAAAATTTTATCACTGCTCCACCTTAACAGATGGTAAAATTGACATGGTGTTTTTCACGAGAAAACTTCTTATGATATCCAGTTGCTCATGAATAAATAGATAAATTAGCTCATAAGAGGCCATTTGAGTTGGCAAAAAGAAACTGGTCTCTCAGGGCAGGTTTTACTGTAGTGATTAATGTACAGATTTACCCTAAGTGACAATCATAACTGTAATAAAAAGTATAATTTTCAGGTGCACAAAAAATGATAAGAGACCCTATAAACACCCCCAACCCTCCCAGCAACTAAGTACCACTCATTAATTTACAAATTACTTTTAATGTCTTCCAGAATAGTGATAAAGATATTGTGTTTTTTTAGTGCAAGAAAAAGAAAGGCTTAATGGTGCAGACCCAGAAGGTGGAGAAGGTAACCATAACAATGACATTCCAAGAAGGTAACTACACTTATACCATATACAGGGTGTTCTACTTGCCCTACAATGATACAGTGAGATTTTTGTTGAACCATACACCAATCAAAACTTTATTTCATAATTTGTTTTAAACAAAAAGACCTGTCCTGCTGAATGTTTCACTCTTGGACTGCTGGACAAAGGATTTTCCAGTCTTGACACAATCTTGATGTCACATTAATGCAATTATCCTGATGACCTGTAGAGATGGACAAACAACTGAACTTTGAATAAGGATCGTTTCAGAATATAATAATAATAATAATAATAATAATAATAATATTAATAATTTTATTTAAAGAAGAAACTCAATTGGTCCATACAGTTATATGTACATGATAAACAATTTACAAGCTGGAGTATCTTGGACAACAAAGTAACTCAACTGACAATTGATCTATAATTACTGTAAAATGTATACAAGGCATTACAGACGAGTAAATTGTACATCATTGCTATAAAGAATAGCAGTGAATAGAATTTTTAGACTACTAAACCCTAATGATGTCGAGTTGAAATGGAATCCTTCCAAGGGTTTTGATTGGTTGATGGTGTATCTACATCAAGAGTAACCCTAGCTGTTCTCTTTCAATGGCCCATCTTGAGTTTCTGCAATCACCATTACCAAAAGAACATCAGTATTCTAGATGTGGCATAATGTAGGCATTGTAGAATATCTTTCTCTGTTCTTCAGAGAGATATGATTTTATTCTGTTCAAGAGATAAAGGTGTTAGTTTATTTTTTATGACCTTGTCAAGTTGCATTTTCCAGCTGAAGATATTGTCAGTTTATGATGCCAAGGAATTTTTCATGTTTAGACTTTTCTATATGAATTCTTTTAAGCATTAATATGAAGTGTTTGGTTTCTTGGCTTTTACTTTGGTTCATCTACCTTTGATCATGGATATGTATGGGGGAGGGGCTTAATCTAACATGCATGGTGGGGATAATCCAGACTGCTCATGGATATTTTAAGTTACAAGTTAAATCATAAAATATTTTAATTTGATTGATGGTGGGAAATTTTTAAAAGTCCCTTTTGATCCACACTTCTGTGTTTAATTCTAGAACAGCCTCTTGGAATTTAAAGTCTCATATTTGAAGATGTAAGGAAGTTATGTGTTACAATCACAAAATAAATTGTACTACACAAGCAGAGCTGGTACGAATTAGATTTTTGATAATACAACAAAATGTTTCAAATCCTCAATGATTCACGATTATGTAATCCCCATGAACCATTTTGTGAACTTTTGTCAAGAAATCATTAAAAACAATCCTCTTTGGTGTTGTTGCTGCACCAACTGTAATATCACAATGGTGTCAACATTTCCAGTAGTTTATTGTAAAATTTACTCACCAACTGTAATTTCAGTGGTGTCAAAACTTCCAACAGATTATTGTAAATTTTACTTGCCAACTGTAATATCATGGTGGTGTCAAAATTTCCAACAGTTTATTGTAAATTTTACTCACCAACTGATATTTCACAGTGGTATCAACATTTCCAACAGTTTACTGTAAATTTTGCTCACCAACAGTAATTTCAGTGGTGTCAAAATTTTCAAAGCTAGTTTATTGTAAATTTTACTAACCGACTAAAATTTCAACATTTCCAACTGTTTATTGTAAATTTTCATACCGCAAATTCAGAATACATTACATTCACAGACATGTTAAGCAAACATTACATTTGTATAGATATATATCATATATTTGGCAAAAATAAAATACACACATGCATTTTAACATGACATTCTTTTCACAATAAGTGCATTGATTTACCAAATTAAAAAAAAAATAAGATCTATGACACTGAGGGATTGCTCAAATTTTTTTATCTGACAAGGAAATTTTTGTATACTGATATGGTTATTTTCAGATCTGAAATAATTGCAATTTACTGAATTCATAATCTCCATGCAGTAATCATAATCTCCAAAGGAGTACAATTTAAATTTCTAATTTTAGTGAAGCTGAGCCCTTGACCAAGAGTCCTGATTCATTTGACAATGATAATGAAAAACCTCTTGGTGGAAGTGAGACAGACAGCATGGCAGAGTATGGTGATGTAGATCCCAGTAAATTCAATGAGGACGGCTCTTTTATTGGACAATATGGTGGTCAGAAAGCCCCATCAGAAGCTGCAGTCCCATCTGCCATGTCAACCTTCGTCTGATATTTCACTAATTCAGCAGTAATTGTGCTGTTTTCATTCATAATTATGATGTTTTCAATAGCAACTGCTCTGCTTCCTTTTGGTGGAAATAAATATCAATGAATGATTAAGATATAGTATCAGGACATAGACTGGTTCTTTGGATTGAAGAAGAAACTTATATGTTAACCCAGTTTATTATGATAATGTTTAATGTTTTAGACTTGGTCTTATGTGAAGCTGAGTTTGTGAGTCAAGATGTTAGACTGGTATGCCACTGACTTAGCTGAAGCATTACGTTGTTAAGATCCTATCAGACTGGTTCCACAATGGAAGATAAATTATTGCAGTTACATGCTGGTATTGTGCCTATGTGTGAAGCTTGCTTTGAGTGTCAGTTCCAAGTGTAATATTGAAGCCCATGAGTTTATGATAGAGGATTTTGTTCTTTGTCCTATTGTTTGAATTTAAATGATTAAAGCTACTGTTACACTGCATATTCAGGTGCCATATTTATCCAACATGACTTATGGGCTATAAATTCATCAGGAATAACTGATAACACTGAATCATTCATAACATATTCATACAAGAAATTGTGTACAATTACTGATATATCAAAACAGAGCACTTTGAAAGAATTATTTTGAAAACCAAATCTTATCCCAAATCCCAATGCATACTCAGCACATTGCCATATATATATATATATATATATATATATATATATATATATATATATATATATATATATATATATATATATATTGCCATGCACACAACACTTTTAATTCTGTGGGATAGGGTAGAGACTTGGATCATAACAACATCTCTACATAAATTAGTTACAATTATCTTAATAGATAAGGAACATGGTAGTTACATGCTAAAAAGTGACTTAGGAATCAGTCAGTGGAAGGCAAGTCATTTTTACTAAAAAAATTGCCATCCTGAAAAAGATTATATACAGTTGATAGGTAATTGAAAGGAATAAAACTGTGTCTGGAGATCGATAGCTATCTAAGGTACAGTAACATACAATTTGTAAGTAAGTCGTGCATTTGAAATATCATTATTCAGAAAGTATATAACCATAATTGTTTATTATGACTGCTATTGTTTTTTGATATTGCAGTGGTCATGTGAATTGTGCAATACTATATAATATACATTGCTTTATATTCTATAGTTGTTTGTATGTTATATTTTACAAGATGAACTTTGTCATTAATATGTATATTTTAAATTGCTGATCTAAGTGTTTGATTGAGAGGTGAATGGTTCATGGGGGACTAAGCAACATAAAAAGAGGGACATGAAATTAAATTGTGAATTTTAAAGTACAAAGGTCAACTTGCTAATAAAAAAATAGAATATCACTTCCATATGAATCTACCATATATATTAACTTAGGAGTCAAGTCCTACTACAAATAATGTGCTAGCAGATCGAGGTCTATGCAGTTTCATAGGAATAATCAGTAGAACAAATGTCATTGATCCTGAATTGAAAGCCTGATGTATGCAGATCAGAGTTTATATTGCTTGTCATTGGACATGATTTACAGTGGGTATATGCTGTAATTACTTAAGTGAAATGGAATTGTTTCCAATTGGCTTTCTTGCAGATTTTTGCATACTAGGCACACTTTTATGGATGCATGAGAAAATATCATAAAATGTTGTAAAACCTTTTACAGTTCCAGATTAACATCATAAAACACAATTTTGAATAGTATAAAGTTTGAAATTATTTTATTTAAATACATTTAAAGGAACTCTTTAAGTATTCATTTAGCGGAGTTTGAAAAAAACAATTTGTGATTTTGTGTTTTAAAAGATGTCTTTTTTATATTGCGTACATGGAAAAATGTTGACTTAATGTTAGCGGGTTTACATTGAAATTTCACTCATCTTTCTATAGTTTTTTTTACTTATAAAAATCTTTAAATAAAGAACTATCATTCGTAGAAAACCATTAAAGCTCTCAGTACTTGATATTAAGGTTGGATTAAACTGACTACTTATTTAGATTTGATACACAGCTTTACCATGAAAAATGTTTGAGACATGCATAGGCAATTACATACCACATGTATATTACTGATCAGTCCATGTTTTCATATATAATTAATAGTGGTGTGCAGTGTTAATGGTATAGTGGTTTACCACAGCATTTTGTTTCTGTAGTATGTACCATGATACTTTTTCAATATTCCAGTACTTTGGTTGTTTCCATCACTGAGGATTTATGAAATTTTCTGAGTAGTCTTATTATGAATTTAATGCTATTAACATGTTTTTGTTTTACATGACAAAATAATTTAAAAAAATTATTACTTTTAAAAAAACACTTTTATTTGTCACAAATTAATTTTGGATATTACAAATATAATTATATTCATGATTCTTTAATCACATGTTTGACATGTGTTATGTATGCCAACGTGGTGGCCAAAGGGGATGTTGTGAAAGATCAAATCTTCAGATCCAAATTTTTGGAAAACAAAAATAAATGTCACTTTTTAGTTATTTTCTAGTGTATATTAATGTATCAAAGATCTGTATTCCTTTGTAAGACTGCAAGTCATCTTAAGATTTTCAAAAAAGCAGTTGTTTTGTTTGAATTTTACATGATTTTTAAAGTTCACTAAATATTTTACATTTGTTTAGTCTGTGTGTTTTATGATTATTAGCTGTCCATAATAAAATATCTTGCCCAGGTGTTGGCATTCCTCAAAGTTTCCCTGCCTACTATATCACTAATATAGCTAGCAACACTTCCTATTTTTATCAACAAGCTCTTTAATGTCAGCAGTGTCTTTTACAGGGTGTCAGCTATAGTGTAGACTTAATCAACTCACTTTAGTTACAGTTTTTAGATTACAACTAATACAACAATTAATATACACATAGCAAATTTATCTACCATAAGGTACAAACTGTTTAATTTGTCTGGAGTGAGGGGAAGCTGTGACTTCCTTTTGAGCTTAGATATTTTATCTCAAGATAATTATTATTTTTCAGATAATATAATGATATGATACTGTGTTACTTTGGTACAAATCGGTGCAAGGTATTTTTTCTAGCTACTGACAGATGGAATTTTTATGTAAATAGTGCCAGGCCCCTGTCTCAGAACATTAACTTGTTGGTCGTTAATATAATTTAGATATACTGTGGTATGTATCGCAGTATGTTCAGAAATACCGTGGTATACCATGGTACAAAATTTTTGGTGATACCAAGCTCTGTAAGAAACTATTCATGTCTGAATCAATCAGTCACCTCTTGGTTGGAATGAATTAAATTACCATATATACTCATGTACAAGTTGGATCCAAATACAAACTACATAGACCCAGATCTGTTGTCACATAATATGCAGTTTGTTAGAAGTAATCAGTGTAACGAACAATAAAGACCCTGATCTGCCAGCACATTTAATGGCATATTATGGTTTACATAGTTTGCATTTTAGATTTAACTTAAAAGCAACTATATATGGTTATGTTCATGATCAGTAAATGTTTTTGAAAAGTAACAAACTATTCATGTATGAATGACTCACCTCCTGACAGTGTTGAATTGTAATGCTAGTGAATTGAATTAGGTATCTTCATAAAGTGAAGAAAAGGCTTATCTAATGTTGTGAGAACTTGCATAATTTAAGAAATAAAATATGTTTAAACCAGTGCAGTAGGTGTCACATGTAAGGCATGCTAGGTCAGTGGATGCTTTAAATGTTTTATCTTGTTTGTTACATTCCATACCAAAGTTATAAATACCACACTGTATATACATTTATTAAGATCTGTGTCATGGTTGCAGTGATTTTTGTTTTTAAACAAGAAGCAACAATTGTATTCCATTCAACTTAGATGCTGTTTGCTTTATCACATTCAGTCAATGATGGTGTGTACTTTGCTTGTTTCAAGAAAGTTGTTAATGAAATGGAGATTAGCATTTGCTATTTGCTGATCAAATGTGATGCAGTAGATACCTTTGTGTCCAAATGCAATAGAGTTATTATTGATACATAATAAAATCTCAAGTGCAAATGTGGAATTATTTGACTTGTCACTCCTTCTGATTATTAAAATTTGAACATATAAAGGAAAGATTGTGAACAGGTTGACAAATTATTGTTATATATTTAATTGAAGAAAGTAAGCATCAACTTCATAAATATTATTTGGATATTTCTTATTGTGAACATATAGAAAAGACACACTTTGCAATAATCAAAATATCCACATTTCTTTACCTATTTTTTAAAATTAAATCTGAATGTTTTTGGTTTAAAAAAAGGAATGTCTGTTTGTATAACATTAACCATCCAACTGTGACAGTACATGAAGCAGCCTCACATAGCAGTATCATCCAGAATTTCAATATCTTAGCAGAATCTCAAATTTATTTTTTAGTGAATGTGAAACTGTATGAAATTTGTTGACTATTTAATGCAATATACCTAGCACAACTTAACTGTTTATACTCACAGGTCAAGTCCAACTGCAAACTGCATAGACCCAGATCTGCAATCACAGAATGGGCCAGCAGATCTGGGTCTGTGCAGTTTGTTAGGTGTAATCAGTATAAAAAACATCATAATCCCCAATCTGTAAGTACATCATGTGATTGCAGATCAGTGTCTATGTTGATTGCAGACATTCCAGACTTATTAATGAATAGGTACTATAATTGTTTGTTTCATAAATTTTTTATCAAATGAATACTCATATAACAAGGATTTTATGATTTGGACCAGGCTACTGGAAAAGCTGATACCAAATGTCCAGTAATGATTACACAACAAGACAATAATGTTTACTTACCCTGTATTGGACTGGACTTACAAGCAAGTATATATGGTAATTTAACATCAGCTTACCCATGTGTCACAGGTTAACACAGCACATAGCAACATTCTTGATAAATGGAAGTTCTTGGCAGCAATGGTATGTGACTGAATCTCAAACTTGTGTTAATAAGAGGTGAAAAATTATCAAACTCAATCAATAATGAAATATTCCCCAAGCAGCAACCATCTCAAGTTTTGTTACAGCTAAAGTTTTCATAAATGTATTATATCTCATCTAGTGAAGTACTCATGCAAGATCTTCGGTGTTTTGCATTGCCATTTCAAAATTTATTTTTATGTAGGATGTTAAAGTGTGAAGAGTGGTGTCAAATCTTGTCAGTGAAAAACCTCATTTACTTGATTTTAGTGCATGCATTTATATTTGTTCATTGTATCTTCAGTACTGGCAGCTTTTACATATTTTTTTTGTTTCTTTATAGTTGAGAGAGGAGTGTAAACATTATGTTAGTATGTATGATGTTCATGGTCGTAATATTAAAATATTACACAACAGTATAGATCTTGAATCTGTGTACGTGTTTGTGATTGTGGGTAAAACTATGGATAATGATATCATTTGTTACATTGGTTTCAGGCTAAGAGTGACTATTCATTTTTTTTTTTGCATTTCTCATAAGGTCCATTTACTAGTTGTATTTATAAATGTTACCATGGGGAAATATTCTGTAATATCCAGAGACCATGCCAGCTGGAGACTAAGGCAAATAAGTGACTTTTTGGTGTTAAACTTTGCCCTGTATTAGTAGTGATGTTTATGTCACTCTGTATTGTGGACTTTGAGATATGTGTATTTAGAATGCAGTCAAATATAACTAAGTTGAGGAGGCCACAGTTTATTTTTGTCATTTGAATAAGCCAGTAACTGCAACAAAGATCCACTTAAATCATACTTATCAGGACTGACTAACAGTAATCAGTAATTATCAAACTTGGGCCATATTCTGCTATTATACTCCCAGTAAATCCTAGCCTTCAGGGCCTTTGTGTCACAACAGGACCTTTGTTACACTACAGGGCCTTTGTGTCACTACAGGGCATCATGACAGTACAGGGCCTTTGTGTCACTACAAGACCTTTGTGTCACCTACAGGGCCTTTGTGTCACCTACAGGGCCTTTGTGACAATATGGGCCTTTGTGTCACTACAATGAATATGGGACAGTTAGGTAAGGCTGTACCCATCACTACACTTTAGACTGATATACTGATAATGCTGACAAAAATTTCTTACATGGTATTAAAAATTACACTGACACACTGATAATACTGATTTAAAAAAACTTACACGGTATTAAACATTAGGCTGACACAATGATAATGCTGATGAAAAAAAACCTTACACAGTATTAAAAATTATGTTGACACACTGATAATGCTTATAAGAAATCTCTGTACATGTATTAAACATTAGGCTGACACACTGACAATACTGATATAAAACTTCTTACAAGGTATTACACATTATGATGACACACTGATAATGCTGAAAGAAAACTTTTTACATGTTATTACACCTTCAGTTGATACACTGAAAATAGTAAAACCAATTAACATTAATAAATACACTGTTCAAATACAGTCTAAAAAATCAAACATATAGAAATAATTTTGCACTGCAGCAGCAGCTACAAACACTACTTCCCCTTTTGCTACAACTGAATTGTTATTATTATTATTATCATTCTTATTATTATTAAAAACCACATCACATTAATATCAATATCAAAATTCATCATCTCCCTAGGGGTCTCACTTCTCCCTCTTCTACCTTGAAGCAGTGACTTATCCCAATTTTGGGAGCAGTTCTGTCTCTAATAATCTGCAGTAAGGCTAGTACATTTGTCCATATTCTTACATAAATGGTTTTCACTTATTTCATGTATGTGCTTTGCCCATATTCTTACATAACCAGTTTTCACTTATTTCATGTATGTGATTTTGTGATGTCAGACATGTTAAAACACTGGATACTGCACACAGACAGATATTCTTCAGAAATCAATGAACTTGCTTTTGTAAATATTTGGTAAATAATTTATTTACTAAATAATTTCTCATGTGATAAAGACACTCATGTAAGATTTGCTGTGTGCAACTGCTTAGTAGAGACTTGGGAGAGATGCTGAACCCTTAGGCTGCCCTTTTATGATCTTGCAACAAAAAAATTCTTCCTGAAAGAATGCAGTTTATGTATAAAAAAAATGGTCCTTTAAAAATGTGACCCTTTTAACCTTTTAGTTGTAAGTACTTTTACAGAACTTTGGCATCTCTTACTTTCTGGCTTTCATCTTGTATGAAAATCTTTGTTTCTTATTTGGAAGGGCTTCCTGAAGATCTTAGCAATTTTTAACCTTATTTATTATTACAACTTTTTTTTAAAGAGATCTTTGTCATTTATCTTGAAGGACTGGAAGGATTATCTAAACAAAATGTTGTGTGATTTTTCCTTGTATATTTGTTAAACTTTAATTTTAATTTGCACTGAAGAGCTGTGATTGTGCTGATGTGCTGTTAAAACCTGTTAAGTATACATACATCCAGCACAGCAAAATTTTGTTATGTTCCCTGTATATATCATATTCACTCAAACTTGTGTGCATTTTTGGTCTGTGAAAATTTAATTCTAAAATTAATAGAATTGACCAGATCAGTCTTCAAGGCATTGGCACAATTAAAAGTTGATCTTTAGTTGAAAAGTGCAGGTATAACATGCATGTATATGCAACATTGATATCGTAAATACCAATATTTTCTTTTAATTGCACCAATTATCATAAATGCCAACCTTTGCCTTCAATTAAACATGAAAGAGAATTTTGTGTATTTGCATTCAGAATATGATTGATGCTCTTCTCTTTATCAAGTTCACACATTGGGATACAAATAAAAAAAGGTCTTTTAGCATCGTTCACTGAAATCTTGTTGATCTGGACATTTTTGTCCTATCCCTTTAGTACAAATTTGAGAGGAATCCAGAAAAATGAATTGCTTCAGAGAAAAATAGAGGAAACCTGTTACCAGATGTTGTGGTACTAAAACCAAGCCATTTAAATGCACCTGGTCATGATTAACGATGTATTCAATATTGGAATTAATATGGTCTGCTCCAGATGAGAAGAGTCAATTTGTTGTAAACGTGTATTAAAATGTTCACCACTGGGTCATTGTATTTTTTCTGTCATTGTCCATAAATAGTATATTATTGCATGAAAGCTCCACATTAAACCAAATTTGGAATAATCCAGTTTTAAATGCAATATCAATAAGCTATTTAGCAAGCATTTTCATTTCTGTTGGAATTTCTTTCTAATAGGACAAACTAAAAATTGATGTCTTAATTGATTAATTATTTCTGGTAAAAATAAGTAATACTACATAGCATAGAGAACTTGAACAGAAATACAACTGGCTTGACAGCCTTTGAAACACATACCATATACATTCTCATGAACAAGTTGGGATCCAGCCTGAAACTGCATAGACATAGATCTGCCATTGCATAATACAATGGCAGATCTGGGTCTATGCAATTTGTTAAAAATAATCTATGGAACAAACAACCACAGACCCTGATCTGCTGGTGCATTATGGGACAGCAGATCTTGGTCTGTTTTTGACAGAAGTCCAAACATATAAGCAAGTATGAATCGTACACATTGTAAATTTGTTAATGACAGTAGCATGTTTATGTGCACATTAGCACATACATTTCTTTATTTGATAACATGACGGATCTGTCCGTCTAATTCTTCCTTTTAAGGTCAGTTGTTTTTGTCTTGTTAAGAAGCACATCCTTAGAAAGTGCTGATTAAACAGCTAAATAAATGCAACATGAAAGAAAGTTATGAATTAGGGAAAGATTTTTAATTTAAGCTTTTGCTATTCATAACAGAAAATTCATTTTTACTTTTGCATAGTTTGCAATATCAAAACCACATTTCCATTTTCTATCAATTCCATTTTTGTACTCTCATTTTGAGCACTGTAATGCAAAGATAAAATTGTCTATATTGATCATAGATATTTTGTATGTCTCTACTTTCTTGTAAAGATGGAGTTTGTAAGCAAATATTATTAATATCATTTTGCTAAGAGAGTGTGGTATATAGGTATAAATATACAATTCTTTTTCTGTAAATTTATGTGTCAAATTAAACCATGTGCTTATTTGTATATTATAGGTGTTCATGTGTAATAAAGTCTTAAAGACCTGAAAGTTGTTTGTTGGTTTAAAATTACATTATGGAAATTATAAACATCCATTTCAAGATTAACAATCTGATTGATTGACTGATGATGTTTACAAGCCTGCACTAACCTGCAGAAAGTATGCTTGGATCTGCCATTGTACAATGTACAAGAAGATTAGGGTTTATTTTGTTCATTCAACATGCATTATTGCAAGCCATGAGGCATGCTAATCCTTTTTCAACTGTGGCTGCCTGTGATGAGATTATGCAAAAACCTGCATAACTGATTGTTGTGAGCCCAAGAAAACTGTTATTAGAAAGCTGGCCCAACATGACCTATCATGCTGCTTAAATGGGCCAATCAAAGTTTCTGTGCAAAACACATTCCCTTATTGATCAATAAAAATGGCACTCTCATTTATGTGTAAGAGATTGTTTCATTGTATTGATGATGTATTTTTATTTATGTCTATTCATGTAAAACAAGGAAATTTTGTTGCATGCAACTGCAGGCAAAAGAGAAGCATAGCACAATTTTGCCTTTGCCTTGTAGTGATGTATCAGACCTACCAAATCTCTAGATAAAAGCTGGATTCTCTTTTTAGCTCTGTCTCAGGATCTTCAGATTTGTATCAGAAATCTCTTATTTCAGGTACCCAAATTGTGATCAATTATTTGGGAATAGATTACACAATTTATTGGTTACTGGGTTTGTGAAAGTTCAGCCATAAGCAGGAAACTAAAATGTAGCATGGGTTTATGATAATACATTTGATTCGATTAATGTATGTTGATCAACTAATCAACACCCCAGATAGATTTTTGGAGGCAATTCTGGATTTTCTGTACATACAATCAATCAAATCAAAACAAGAAATAGTCATGATTGATTTATCGGCTCTTCTTTCTTAAAATTTTTTACAGGTCGCCAGATGCTAAATAAAAAGGCCAGAAAGTTTTGTTTGGCATGCCTGATGTATACGTATGATTTCAATCAGACTGTGTAGACCTTGATCTGTCAGCATATTATGCCACAACACATCAAGGTCTATGTTGGCTGTACATGTTGCTAGGTGCACGCTTAAATCTGGTCAAAACATAGCTTCATAGTTCCTAGATAAAAATAATGAAAATAAGACCAAAATATTACAGATTCATCATAGTCATTGTAGTGTTCCAATGGCTATTCATTCAACTTGATTTTTTGCCCGATTTTTTCTTAGTTCCTAGTTGAAATTTTCACTGAAAACTGGATCTGTGGGCAGAAATCATTCAACTTTAGTGCAAGTTCTAGAAAGGACAGAAACACTGGCATTTAATTTGGAGAGCCTCTCAACTCAGTAAAGCAGTCTTTTGTATTTAGTGAAAGATTTGCACCCACTGTCAACTGTGAAGCATGATGAACATGTATTAAAGCTCATGTTGTACACATTTTAATACAGGTATAAACTTCCATCAGACACTGAAACTCTGCTTCCCGAAGTTTATACTAAAGTTAGGACTAAAGTTGAACAGGACTTTATGGCTGTTGGCATAACAGCAGACTTTTGGACTTCAATCCAAAATCAAGATTATCTGACAGTGACTGTCCATTACATTAATGAGGAGATAAAATTTAAAAACTTGCTGACCCAAGACCTTGGTGATTCCATGTGAAACTAAAAAAAACCCCAAAGAATCAGTCTGAAAATCTGCCTGAATAATACAAAAGCACTGGGTGGTGGGGTAGGGTTGTGTGTGCATATGATTTAGATTTTTAATGTAGCTTCAACAATTTTTCAGTCATATCGTTACGATGTCTGCAGTGTGACAGTTTATAGTGATGTTTAGCACTAGGGCATCATGCCGCAGACATGTAGCATGATGTCCCACCCAGTCACATTATCCTGACACCATGCCAACCAGTCCTAACACTAACCTCTTAATGCTGAGTGCCAAGCAAGGTAGCTGTTAGTACCATTTTGAAAGTCTTTGGTATGACTTGGCTGGGGTTCGAACCTGCGACCTCCCGCATCCGAGGTGGACGCTCTACCACTAGGCCACCGGAGCGGTCGGGTATGGTTGTCTGAACTCTGATGCTATTTAAAAATAACCTTAGCATGCACAAAGCAAGGCAATACATACAATAAACGTAGTATGCATGAAGCGAAGCAATAGCATACGATAACCTTAGTATGCACAAAGCAAAGCAATAGCATACAATAACCTTAGCATACATGAAGCATGGCAATAGCATATAATAACCTTAGTGTGCATGAAGCAAGGCAAAAGCATACAATAACCTTAGTATGCACAAAGCAAAGCAAGAGCATACAATAACCTTAGTAAGCACAAAGCAAAGCAATAGCATACAATAATCTTAGTATGCATAAAGCATGGCAATAGTATACAATAACCTCAGTGAAACCAGAGTTCAAGCTTGAACTCCAAAACTGTATATCATGCTCACATGACATCTGTACAATTTTAATTTTTCATGCTAGTTAAGGAACCGTAGTTAACAAGATCTTGAAGGTTGAATGATTTTAACTGCATTACTGTTATGTATATTTAATCAGTTTTTTTTTTTTTGTTAGTTTCAAATTTTTTAATTCCATTACATGTTATTGTAATGTAACTTTGCTTACTGGATTTGACATTGTCCAGAAATTCAGTTCAGTTCTGTTTGACCTGACTTTTTTTTATTTCATTGATAAGCAACTAATAATAGAAATATTGTATCTAGTTTCTGACCTTGTTTCAGAGTCATTGAGTTTTGGTAAACAACTTTTTTTTTTTTTTTATTCATTAAGTCAAGGCCATACCTGGAGTACGTGATATGAAACATGAGTTTATTGTTTCAAACTTCTAATTTTTCTAGAAGACTGACCCTCATCCAGGAATCTGTTTTGCGTCTTAAACTAGTGTATAACTGTTGTCTTGATAGAGATTGTTCAGTCGGGCTCCAAACAATTCACACGTTAAATTGTTATTAATGTTGTGACCAGTTTGAGTTGAAATTTTATTTTATTGAATTTCAAGTGATTCTTTTCCCTGGAAATGCATAAGTGCTCCTATAAAATTCTTGGACAAAGACATTCACTGGAATTTATTCAGAATTCAAAACTGGAATAATATTTTCTGTGATTCAACAAGAAACTGTTGACAAGTCTACACTTTGAAGGTTACAACAGATGTCATCGTCTTCCATTTTGGATTTCATCGGGACTTGAACTCAGATTCATTTAGGGCTTTTAAATACTAGGACTTCTATTTTTTAAGTCTTGGATTATTTTTGGATTTAATTTGTAAAACTAAGTTCTTTTTTCTCATTTTTCACTTGGTATTCTAGGGAAATAATTTGTTAAATTTTACAAAGCTTGTTGTCTTCACTCTTTTCTGTTACTTTTTGTAGGAGCCTAGACTTGTAACATTACAAAGAAAACTAAAGGCCATCAAAATCTCTGGACTCTGAGCTCGAGTTAACATTTATGTTCAAAATATTTTGAAAATAACTTTCAGTATCATGTTTAGTACCTAACTACAATTGGTTTCAAGTTCGGATAAAGAAGCTACAATGATGCACCCCATTTTACAAGACTGAAGAGGGCAATGCATTATCTGTGAGTATTTTCATGCCCGTCATCGTCTGAATGTTCATGTGTATTATCAGTGCACTGAATTTTTAATGCATACCTTGCAAAATATTACAAAAGCAGGAAAGAGATCCTAAAAGATGCTTTGTGTTCTGGCAATATCAGATGGGGCCAATGACATGAAGTTCCAGGTACATTCCAAATTCCCCTCAGCATAGGCTGAAGAATATTCAGATGGCGCTTGTGTTTTAGGGAAGGATGCAACAAATTTTATGCATAATCTTTGCTTAGTGATAAAAAAGAATGAAATTGACAAACGCTTCTTGAATATCAAAAGAAAATGTTAAAAACAGACAGAGTCAATTGTCCTAGACTTTTACAAAATCTACAGATGTAAATTAAATTTTAAATTAAATTTCATACTTTTCTACAAATTTAACATGAACTGTGAATGGTACATTATATGCCTGTTCTGTGGTAAATTGTATTACATATATTATACATCTGTATGTAAAACTCTTCCATTGGTTGGATTGTTCATTTGGTCTCAGTCACCTTGACTTATGACTCAAAGACTGACAGGTACTTTTCTCATCTCAGATCTGGGTTCATATAGCTATTGCTAAAAAACCATTCCAGATCTTTTCCAGACTGGTTTGCAATTTTTTTTAAAGATCCCCTGGCATATGTTTTCAAAGTTGGTGTTACAATAAAAGAGCATGTGGTATCTGAATTATCTAAACTAGAATCCACCAATCACAAGTGGGTGGTAGGTCATGTGAGACTTGCCAACCCCACTGAAAATGCAGCAGTCACCACCCCAACCACATCCAATACAACAAACATAAACATTATTGCAATGTGTTCAACCAAGAACAAAAATAAAACATAGCAAACCAAATTTCCATCCTTTTCCAAGAGCTTTTGGGCAAAAGCTTTATTTTCCATACTCTTTTTGGGTTTGAAAGATGCACATTCTTCCCCACATACTTTTCAATTTTCCTGACTTCACATGAACCCTGTCAGATGAAAGTCATCCAAAAGATTTGGTTCTGGTCAGCGGCAAAGGACTTTAGTTATTATGTGGAAACCATTCTCCTTCTTGGAGTTCCTTCCACCTTGACCTCAGAACTTTTAAACCCCAAATCAATAGGGGTCTTCCTTGTCTCAAATGCAAGCCATCCACACAGTATAGTCAAGACATGTGGTAGAGAACTTGTGTATTTTGTGCAAATAATTTTTCCTTCTCTCAGATCCTGTGACCTTGACTTTTTGACACCTATTTCTCATATGCAAGATATGCACAAAGTTTGGTCAATGTAGTATTTAAAGAACTTGATATACTGTGCAGAAACCATTGTTCTCAAAGTCACTGTGAACTAGATCTTTGACCCCAAAATCTTCTTATAATAAATGCAAGCCATTTACTTTAGTCACTGCATCTAAATCTTCCTGTCCAATGGTGCATCAAAAATTAGAATACCAGTTTGATGTCCATTATGGTAAAAACATTTCAGGTATTCAATGTAGAAATCCTCTCTCAGGACTTCATGATGGCATATTGTTAAATTAATCAAAATCCTCTACAAGACACTCTTATCATTTTTATAGATGTAAAAATCGGGGGAAATTTCTACTGGATCCCATCAGTCCTAACGATCGGTACCCAGACACCTGATCAAAGGGAAATTGTATTAAATGTGAACCTGAACTGCTTTGTTGTAGGTTCACATGTGCCAATCCCCAAGAGAGGTATAAGAGTAATTATTACTAATATAAGTTGCAAAAAAGTGTAATTTGAACATCAAAAGAGTAATCTATATATTACATGCCATAATTACAGAAAACTGTATAAAAAATGTACATTTAATTTTGCTACTTACCTGGACCTGCAGTTAAAATATTTGTCACAAATCAGCTAAATTCATGTGGATTAGTAGTTACTACAAGAGTATAGACACAAAATAAATTGATAAATTATGTATGCATAACAGTCACTTCAACTAGTTTACATGTCTACAGTAACTTTTGTGAATAGTCATAAAGTCCACAAATGATTGTTGTATTATCCTCAACCTGCCATGGTTCGTCCCTTAACGACAGGCTGGTGCAACACGTTTTTAAGTTTAACAAAATCCCTCTCCTCTAACATTTTTCAGTCATATAACATCCATCAGTCACATCAATACATTCCATTTTTTTTAATTTTTTTTTTTTAAAATGATATCTGGCGCCATTTATTTTTAACCAAGACTAGTCTGCTACATATGCTGTATCAAAACAGAATGAATCTAGGACAAGTGGTTTCACATTCCAAAAACCTGTCTGTTTTCTTTGAACTGTTTTATGTAAAATTCATGCAAAATGTACCACATTTACACACATGGTGAATTTTTATTAATTTTTTTTTAATGTTATTAAATAACAAAGATTTTTTTTCCCCCTTATATTTAAATATTTCAGTAAAAAAATTCATTCTGTTCAGTTGTCCATTTCGTTAAGTTTTTCCTAACATGATATAAGAAGTGCATGTTATGGTAACCAAGTTTTGTGTTGCCTTTGCCATGACAAAAAATATATCTTGGGTTTCCTGCTAATGAAAAAGGTCAAGTAAACAAATGTGAACAGCGGCCCCGACTTGAACAGCTAACACTTGCTCCAGGGCCACAACTTGTGGTAAATATGGCATTAGTTAAACCAGACATTTCTATTATGCTTTCTTTTCTTTGAATTTTAGCACATATTTAAATTTTATTTCGTCGAATATTTCTTAATCAGTACTTACTGTTGCTGTTGACAAGAGGTATTGACCCAGTTAATGTCATTAGGATCTCAAAACAAGTGGGTTTAAGTCACAAGAAAATTGGTGCATGAACCATGGACGGGCATGAAGTTAGGATGGTCAAGCTTGAAATATCAGCATCGATTCTTAAATAGGTCGCGCAAGAAACTACTTTATTACTGTATTATTATATAGTACATGTATGACAAGTAAATTGTAAGCAACCATACAAGCCCCTGTGATGATGAATAAATGCACACGACACGAGCCTCGAACTGTAATCGTTATTCTGTGTCTTGAGCTGAACTTGGAAACCTTTTTTATTTAAACAGGTACTTGGTTGTTCATTTTATTACCGGGTTATTATCAATAGGTAAGTACCTGAGTACCCTTTGGCATCAATAATCCTTTCTATTCACTATATAATTAAAAATGGGCACAGATGCATACAGATCAATCTGGCCTCCTAGCAAAAAAAAGATGCAGTGAATATTATGACCAAATTCATACAGACCATGCTCAAAAGAAGAGACAACCTAACACATTTTTCTTTTGGGAACATCAATGACATAAGCCCAAAGTTAATGCACTACAGCTTTATTCTTCCTCACTTAAGTGACCAATGTGCCCTCATCTTTAGCTTCCTGCATTTATTTTTAAAGCGATATTGCATTCTTAAGGTGACAGAAAACATTAAACCTTAATGTTTTGGTGATAAAGCTGCCACAGGGTATTGGCCACATAATTTTTTAAGAAAGAACAACAAATGAACCATAATGGTAATAACACTGTATATATAGGTTTAGACAACCTCACAAGCAAGCCTAAGACTTCATAACCCTCAGCAATAGATCTAATGGTACTTTTGTTTGGTGCAGCAATTAATCACAGTTTAAAATTAAAGTTTAATAAACAAAAAAATTTACTAAAATTTTTTTTAATGACCTAGAGTCAACAATAAAACTGGTTGCCACCATTTGTAATTTGCTGTACCCAATCAAATTTCCCAAAGGGAGATAATTTCATGAGGCATATATGTCTGTATGTATCGGGTTTAGGGGGCAGGGGCCAGTTATGTACAAATTTAATGCCGCAATCAGTGACCTAGTATAAAAAATCATAAAAAATCAAATACACAAGTGATGTCAAAAAGGTCCATATTTTTGGATACCTATATTAAAACAAAGCATAAGAATATTATCCACTTGACCAGAGAAGTCAATGGCAGTTCATAGCAGAAGAAGTGTATGCACCCCAACCCCAAATTTATACCTGCAATTTTCATGTCCGAAGGTCATTTTTGACACCATGTGATGCTCACAGTGCAAACACAAGTCCTTTTCCTAAATGACAATTCTGCAAAACATTGTGTACTAAACAGGCTGATGCAAGTGAAAATAGTTGTCATCCAAGCCGTTTTTGAGATATTCTACTTGCCCCAAACCCATGTGTTTACTGTTATGGGAGGCTAGCTCTTCTTCCTAGCCGACTATTGGTATTTCACTATCAACATACTACAGAGTAACTATGGAAAGTGTACATGCCTGACATCAATTTCAAGAACAACACAAGCCCGAAACACCTAGTTCACAAATATATCCATATCTTTAATTCATAAACAATAATAGCTGAAAAAGTCACACCATAGTCTTAAGTCAAGAAATTTGCCAGGGGCCAATTTACGAAATTGGACCCTGCCACCTTAATGGCACATCAAGCACAATCCTCATTATATAGTGCAAAGTATCACCCCACAAAGAAGAATACAAAACAATGATACAAAGGTAAAATTCTTAAAATACAATGTCATATTATTTATATAAAGCCTTAAGAACAATTCAAAACTTTCTATACTGGAACATCATCACAAACGCATCACTGGGTGAAATGTCTGATTCTATGTCTCCTCTTATGACATGCTGGACTGACTCTACATTTCCAAACTCACAGGCAGATTAATTTGAAGGCATGCTTGATTAATTTGTCACTCTGACAAAAATGGATCATCAAATGATCAGCAATGTTTTGCAGGACATTTCAAAATAGTTCACAGATGTGCTCACTGTATTGGAAAATGTGGCAAGTGGGGAAACATGCTGGTGCAGCCTTGGACATATCCCACAGACAACCAGTAGCTTCCTTTACTGCTTAGACCCTAGTTTCTTTTATTATCAAAAAATAAATGAATTCATGTCAAATCTATTTAATGCAAATAAAATGACTTTTGCTGATATTTTTACTACATTGCTACAGTAATAAAACAATTTTCAAACTCTGGAAAATGCAGATAATTTTGCAAAATGTATAAGGATGTGATACAAAATATGTTTTGACTGCATCAGGAGCATATACCAAACAACTCCATATCTTGGAAACAAATATGGGCATATTTGTCAAAAATTATTGCAAAGTGCCAATATTTGATGGCTGATTGGTGCTGTTTGGATATAATTAAAAGACCTTGAAGCTATGATGTTTTCTGTCAAATTTTATTCAATTCTGTGATTTTCAGAAGCTACTGAAGAATGTACCAGTTTTAGTAACAGCAGATATAAGTGATGGCAGATTGGCAACATCTGCACAGGCATAAAAGCCTTTCATATTAAATTGCTTTCTGCCAAATTTGGTCATTTTCTTGTGTGGTTTATGACAAGCAGTTTAAAGGGATTTTCTGTGTTAGTAATGGTGGCCATATTTGATGCAAGGCTCACAAAAATTCCAGTCCAAAGTCAAATAAATTTGAAATTTTCAAAGGACACTCAAGTCTTATATATGTATTTTCATATATACACCCCTTTACACCATCTTTGCCAGTGAAATGTGTTCTGGGATACAGTAAACAAACATGAAGCTAAGTGACTGTGAACCTAATTTTTATGAGGACCTGGGATTTTTAGACTTCAGGATATTTATTCTGTTTACCTCAGGATATTTTTTATAATGACTAATATAACAGATATAATCTTTCTTTCCAAAAATCAAAGCAAAAATAAGTTTTTCCAGCTATCAGTGAACTGCATATTTTTCTGTCAAAAATATTCTAAGCCGTAACCCTCTGAACTGAAAATTTAATACTGGTCCCTAATTCCTACCTACATGAACTGGCTGATATCTCACTTGAAGGGTTTGTTTTAATAGCATGTTACTGCTCTTCTATATGCTACATGCTTGTGGGTTGGAAGGAGGTTTGTTCTGCTTTTTTATACCATACTTTTAAAAAAATATTTTGGTTTGGTTTGGTTAAGCTCACTTCTGCTAGTCATTATGCCTAACAGGCACTTCTGTTAGCTATTTTGCCTAACAGGCACTTCTGTTAGTTATTTTGTCCAACAGGCACTTCTGAGCTCCAACCCCTATGTTCATTCATTGAATCATTTATTGTGTGCACCAGAGATGCACAACAATATACTGGTTTGGTTGAGATAAACCCATTTATGGGTATTTGCCTAACAGGCACTTCCGATCGATAACAACTATTTACTGCTGTGCATCAGAGACACACATCAATACACTGGTTTGGTTGGGTCACATATCTGCCAACCTTCCAGTTTGTTTTACTATAAAAGCCAGTTTTGTGACTATGGTCCCAAAAGGGTGGTGGTGCATAGCAGAGCTCAGTGTGTCTGTAATGTTGTACAATGGAGATTTGGTTACCTAGTCATACAAGCCTGTAGAAAATGATTGAAAATACAGATGTAATTACAAACAAATAAAATACCAGATTTCTTTAAAGCATTTAATATATGTCCAAACAAAAGGAACCGATATACTTAGCATGTATATCATGATCACTTTCACACACATACATACACACATATGCACAGAATCATAGGCATAACTACACAGATATTAAATAAAACCATAAATGTGTTCATAAAACATGGTTGCCCCCTGCACAGTGCCTGAAATGATCTAAATGCAAAACTTTGCCAATGTTTAATAGACAGATGGACAAGGGTAATACTACATGTATGGGTACTACAACTGTCATAGGGGTGCATAGAAATACATTAAGTTTCTGTTTTTAAAATCCATTATCAAACAAAATCAGAATTCAGTTAGTATCTACTTTTCATCACTTATGATTTAATGAATGAATCACTCATGTCACTATTTGTTGGACACTGGAGTATAATATGTACAGCAGTTACTTGTTGATACATTGTATTTCCTAGTATGTAATGCAGAAGTGCTTGTCCTTTGAGCAATACGGTCCATATGTTGCAAAAACTACTTGTTTTATGATGAAAACACTTGTAGACAAAATGTTCTGGGCCTAACTTTGTTTAAGCCTCGAATATAATTTTATCAAAAATCAGGAAGGATGGTTTGAACACGATTATTTTCCCTCTGAAGTCTTGCTTTCCTGCTGTAATCAAGAATGCTCTTAATATTTTCCTGGTATGCTCTTGTATCTCGCCTGTACCACTTAATTGGCGGTATATTTTGCATTCCAGGTGGGACAGTACAATCCTCTTCTGAAAGAACAGGTCGCACTTTGCAGTTTTTTAATGAACTCATAACAACTTCATCTTGAAAAAATCTTGTGTAACTGTCAGAGAAACTGTTTTTGGAAACGAAGACAAATATTACAGAGCAATGCTTACAAACGAGCGACACTCTGTTTATTCTAGAAGCTAGACCCCATATCCCCTCATCATCAAAGCGACAAATTTTTGGATATTCTTTACCACCAAGATCTATGCGTTCTAAATGGTCTATGAATGTGTACACATCATCTTCATCCTTATCAGTGAATATAATACAGACATCATAATGCTCCTTCAAGACAATTTTTCCATCTATAAACGAAATTAAGGACAAGTCAGGAGTTGAACTTGGTACACCAATGCATTCTTTTCCTTTTCCCTCATGGACATTTTTATTTGATTTGGAATGGTGCATGCCAGAGGGATAAATGACAGGTCCACTACCTGAAAAAAAAAAAACAACAGAAATGAGATTCATCGCTACAAAAGTCATTGGTTTTGATTTAGTGCTTAATTGCATGTCTACACATGAGAGGTTACATCATACCAAGGCAAAATAATTTATTTGTTTTGCCCAGAAACAAATACCATGGCAGTATGTTTTGCCCAGAAACAAACACCTGAGCAGGATTCAAACACCACACACTTCTGGTCAGGAGTCCAGCATGTTAACCACTGAGTAATTGCAGAAAATTCTGACTCTGAAATTTTTTATCTTACCTACGAGGAACCTTAAATATAAAAATCACACCCCTGCTTAACCTTTGAACAATGTGTGAGAACATTCCATCATTTGATATAACTATTTAACAAATATAACAATAACTAAAACAAATATGCACACGAAATAGATCCTGAAAACATGATATAGTGACTGCTGTTCTGCCTCTGCCACATATGTAGTAGGCAAAGATCTGTCAAACCCATGCAGGCAAGGAAGATCTGTAATAATACAAGGCCAGGGCTTGCATGTCAGACCAACCCATGCAAGGAAGATCTGTAATAATACCAGGCTAGGGCCTGCATGTTAGACCCATCCAAGGAAGATCTGTAATAATACAAGGCCAGGGCCTGCATGTCAGACTCATGCAAGGAAGATCTGTAATAATACAAGGTCAGGGCATGTATCTAAGACCCATGCAGACAAAAGATCTGTAATAATATAAGGCCAGGGTCTGCATGTCAGACCCACGTCTGAAGCCTGGTGCAAAACATGTCAGCTTGATGAAAGGGTCATAAGGCTGAGTAAGTATTTTATAGAATAAATTGTCTTAGCTTCATAATGATTCATCCAAAGTATGAATAAAATCGATCAAGGGATTTAGGAAGAATAGACATGTATATAAAGACAAGAAACATCAACCAAACCCTTAACACAAATTTTCTATAACCATGTCTTTGAACCCACAGTCAAAGGGGTGAGAAAAAGTGTGTTGCAAATTTAATAATCTTGGCTTTATAATGATTCATAAGAAACATGAACAAAATCCATCAAAAGGTTTGTGAAAAATAAAAAATAAAAAAAAGATTAAGTTTAGCCTAAGCCTCATTACAAATTTTCTATGACTGTGACCTTGACTCAAGGTCAAAGGAGCACATGAGGGTGAATAAACTTTCTTAGTTTCATAATGGATCGTTCTAAGCGTGAACAAGAAAAACATCAATTGATTTAGGAATATAAGCTATTGAATAAACTTAACCAAAACCTTAATGCAAATTTTCCATGACAGTAACATTGACCCCAAGGTCAAATGAGTATGCAAGCATGTGACAGAATAAACTGCCTTAGCTTCTTAATCATCAAGTATGATGAGAATCTACACAGGGGTTTAGGAAATATATGTTAATGAAAAGCTTGAACTAAAACTTTACATAACGGATGAAGAAGATTGTGGAAAAGTGACTGCCATGTCTCAAAAATGTGCACTCAACAAAATTAATTATACAAGTACATTCTGAAGTAAATGGAGCCATGGAAAGTTATCCATGACACCAGTGGCGAAAAGGTAGATGTGGTTAACTCACTTGCAGGTGGTGAGTGTCTGAAGATCCATTAGAGTTCAACGGGAACATATAGAGAGGGTGTCAACCTGATCCCTTTCTCCAAATGGATGATCAAAGCCCAAAGTCCATTTCCCAGTAGGGATTGAACAGTAACATAAACAATGGGGTGGGTATTGGCCTAATCCAATAATGAGTGACCAGTGCCTGGTGACAAAATTTGATGCATTACGCACTGACTGAAGACTGGTGCCCAGCACCCAATATCTGGTGTTAAGTCTGTATTTATAGAGAAATAAAGTCCAACAAACAAGATCCACTCAATCTGCAATCTGATCTACTTGTGCAAGAAGAAGACTGTGCTACCCTTGCATTGTAAAGGCAGGACTCGCTACTGGGTGATGACGACTTCTCTCCTCCAGGAAGTGCCCAGGATCCCTCCACAACAGAAAATGATTACTTCCAAGTGTTTATGATACCACCCATACCTCAAAATGAGCTGTGGACCCCTCCCTTAAGGGAAATGGCAACTTCCCTACAATGATATATGATCTTGACACCTCCTGGAAATGGAGAAAGTCTTCCAGTGATGAAAAGGAAGAACAGAGTACCTTCCTCCTATCCATCTAGGTACGGTGACCTTCCACCAAATTCCACACCACATCAGGCCAAAGGCAACAAACAAAAGATCCGTCCCATGTGTACACATAAAGTACACACCAAGCAGGTGGAGTGCATGACCCAAGCAGCTTTTTATAACTGAATTTAATCACACCCTGAGGCGTATTGAAATGAAATACAACCATAAATCAACCAGAACAAGAGTAGGGTCAGTAATACATATTCTAACACCATTTACTAAGAAAGGGATAAAACAAGCACTGCTTCACTAGAGAAATACTCAAAACCCTAACAATTATTGAATTAGGACACAAATAAATAAAAATTTTGCAAGGGCTAGGGTAAAAATATAAAGGACAACACAGATTTGTTTCACAGGGTTAAGTTAATTTTAATGATGTAATACTTACCTGTTGCTACTGCATAACTAGTACTTGTCTTGAAGGAAAATACCTGACAAAATTAACTGGATCAGCCCTGGGAGAACCCTACACATCTTGGGCATGTGTGAACGCCTTATTCATTATTTTGAGGGAGCAGCCTAAAGTTGGACATCAGTGTGGGGAGGGAAAAGGGAATTTGGCAACACTACATCATTAAAATTAGTCCCCCCTGCCCGATACATTTTAATATCAATGATGTCCTACCTGTTCCTATGTCAGTTTGATGGAATCCGCAAGGACCACTTTTCGAGCAGCAACGATTGGGCCCAGTGAGAGAATGCCTTCACTATAATGGGCTAATGAGTGATGGTAAAAGGAGAAAGCAGTATGAGAGACAAAACACAACTTTCATCACTTCCTCCAAAGATGAATGAGTTAGACAGGCCCACAAGGTTGCAATGGCACGAACCTCATGCCTCATG
Source organism: Megalonaias nervosa (assembly GCA_016617855.1). Taxonomy (NCBI): domain Eukaryota; kingdom Metazoa; phylum Mollusca; class Bivalvia; order Unionida; family Unionidae; genus Megalonaias; species Megalonaias nervosa. The sequence goes on from JAECUM010001298.1 coordinate 116,966, forward strand.
AGCTTTAATTTTCATGAAAGACAGGTCCCTATAAGGCACTAGTATGCTATCTTGATATTTAATGAAATCCACCTAGAAACGGTGAAAGTTGAAATATCAGCTGAACCTTTAACAGCTTGGAAAAGATGTTTCCTACCTGTCCTTCTCTCTTTAGAGGCTGCCATTTAAAATCACAGAGCCTTAACTGGACATAAAAGTCTATCTTGGTCATCACCAGAACAGATACAGTTACGAATGGAGATCTCAACTGGGAGCAGAGCAACCCAAGGAAGCTGGTTATTTGCTGAAAAAAACCTAGTTGGAAAATGAGAGTAGCTGCTCTATGGATAAGGCATGGAGCTTGCTCCTGTATCTTGCCGATTCTAAGGTGAACAAGAAAACTGTCTTGAGGGTAAGGTTGTCAAAGGAAGCTTCATCCAAAGGTAATTAGGGGGGTTTATTTAAGAGACCACAAGGTACGGGAGAGTCCATTAAGGCATTGATCAAGAAAATTGTCTCTCCAATTTGAAATACATGATCCGGTCTATTAAGTGAGAATCAGTCCCAATGGCAGGGCCATTTGAAAATTTTTGCATGCTGGAATAGACTGCTTGATAGCCCTTAATAGTTAAAAAATGAACATTGTTACTCTCTGAAAAGAAAGAGAAAAAAAAATGGCCACTGTACTCACAGAGGGACAACTAAGACTGATATGTTTTCTACTACATCAACCACAAAAGATCCTCCATTTGACATCTTATATCAAAGAGCTTGAACCTCTCCTGGACTGAATGATGCAGAGATTGTTTTGAGATAAGTGTGAAGGTAGAGAATCTGTGGGCTGCTGTGTAGGAGATAACCCCTGTGCTGCGACAGAAGGTCCCTCCTCAGCAGAAAGGTCCTGGGATTGTCCAACAGCACATCAAAAAGATCACTGAAACACCACTGCTGGCGTTACAGAGGGGCAATCAAAATGAGCTGAGTTGTGGAGTGCCTGACTTTGTGTAAGGACCTGTGGGATCAGCCTAAAGGGTGGGAAGTGTACAGACAATCCCACTTCAGGATGAAGACATCCAGTGCTGAGGCCTTCTGGCTGGGAAATGTGAAAGTGGAGCTTGTTGCTCAGCTTGGTGGCAAACAAGTCCACTAAGGGAGTTCCCCAAAGATGGAACAGGGAGTCTTCCTTTTCCTTGGCATGCTGACACCAAAATGTTCTGGAAATGTGAAGCGCTCTAAGATATATTCCTTCTGAAGCTGTCCAGTGAACAAGTTTCAAACCTCCACACAGAGAGAAAGTGAATGTGTGCCTCCATGTCTCCTAAGCTATGCTACTACCGACGCGTTGCCAGTGGAGACCATTATGCAGCGACCACTAATTTCTTGGACACACTCCTGAGGGCCTAAAAACACTGCCCTCATTTCCAAATTGTTGAAGTGGAGGGTAGTTTCTTCACGAGTCCATTAAAAATCGGACCCCCAGGCTCAAGATAAGCACCCCACCCTGAATCTGACACATCTGCGAACTGGTAAGAGTAGGGTTTGAGTGTGTGTGTGTGTGTGTGTGTGTGCGTGGAGACTTGGACCAGAAGGCAGTCCCGATTTGCCCACTAATTTAGATGGTGGTGGAAATTCCAACCCAGAGAAATCGGAGCATTCAAGGAGTCCTTGTGTGGTTTCCAAAACATTAAAAGAAGAAACTGGAGCAGACTGTGCAGTCTGTCTTGGTGAATCAGGTCCACTGCAGCATTCAAGGTTCCCAGGGGAGGAAAAGATTAACTGACAACATGGTTTTTACTCTCAATGTCTCCAACAAGAAAAGGATCTTGTCTGTTCTGTTCTGAGGGACACAATGTAACCCTCTGTCTGTGACAAAATTCATCCCCACATTGACAAAATCTATTTAAATTTTATTGTCTGTTGGCTTTTCTTAATGATTATGTGTTGTGTACATCTAAGTTTTGCACCTGACCTTGTCCAAAATCAAGTTCATAGTGTGCCCATCCAGTAACTTTTATTTTGTAAATAACATAATACATAGCTAATATTTTTCTCCAAGTGTGGATTAAATATTCAGATCATTATCAATAGATGTAAACATGTTTATCTGGGTCTGGGTCTAGGACATCATATTTCCATTTAGAAATTCCTAAACTTTTTGACAACTCTGAATGTTCTACAAAGGAGACTGACCTACATCCTGGCTCTATTATTCTGTCTTAGCTTTTTATATAATGTTGTTTATTTGAAAAATTACTCATTCTTGCATTAACATCTCAAGCAGAATCAGTCTTAGTGTTGTGTTCAGTGTTTTCATTTGGGTGGGTTTATTTATTCAAATTATTTTTCACTGCAATTGCAAAGTGCTCAGTAATATTTTGGAGAAGAAACATTAATTTGGAATTACAGTGAATTCAGACAAGAACATGGATTATATTATTGTGATACATCCAAAGATTGTTACACATCACTGCAATCCAGGCCACTGGCACATTAGCACATTGGAGACTACAGGCACATCAACCACTTTCAATATTGGAACTTATTTTGGAATAGCATTGGAAATCAACTGCAACTTCATCCATTTGGACTTATGATATAACTGTTAGGACTATTTGGGATTTTATTCACAATACTGCAAATTCTTTTTAAATTTTCACTTTGTACTCCAGGGAAGAGAATTATTTGCTGAATTTTTACAAAACTTGTTGGTTTTTGCTTTTTCAGTTACTTAGTTTAAGACCATAGAATTTTAACACTACTGCAGCTGGTTAAAATGCTTGTCACAAATGGGCAAAAGCCATGTTGATTAGAACCAATAAACAAACACAAAACATACTGACAAATTATTTATATTCAACACTCCCTTTAACTAGTCTACATGTTTAACTTCGCCAAATGATTGTGAAGTGTACTAATTCTGCAATGAGCATGACGATGTGCTGAATCCAAGTGCTGTATTGCATGACTCTCATATTCTTTTTTTCAAATTTGTAAAGTAGTGTTATTTGTCCTTTTTCTGATCTAACATGCTTTGAAGTCTGAAAAGATCCATCTCCTCTAAAAGTTTTCATTCACAGAACATCTACAAGTCACAACCTTAATGCTGGTGTCGCTTAACATCTGGTGTCATTTTCTTTAAAAATACAGACTCTTACACTATTCTTACACATCAGTCTTCCTTTTTAGAATATTCCTAAATTTACATGATAAATGAGATTAAAGAGATGATTATAAAATGAAAAAGACAATTTTTTATTGCTTTATTTTTATTTCCTTTTCTAATGTACTAAAAAGGCATAATCCATATACAGGCAAGCATAAGATGCAATTATATGAAGAAAAGCATAATGATTAAGCCAAATGCATAGTGGCTGGCATGTACGAGGGGGGCACAACTTGCTCTGCCCTTCTGAACACAAGAGGGTGCTGCTCCTCTCTGAGAGGAAGGTATGACTTGCTCTCTACCCTAGTGGTAAAGAGAGAGTGCTGCTCCTACCTCTCTCCTAGTGGTAATGAGAGAGTGTTGCTCTTCCCTCTCTGAAGTGATGACTCAGTCTCCACCCATTTTTACCTTCCCTTGGGAGGAGGCCCACTAATCCTAGGAATCTCTGAGGTGACTTGGGAAATCTTTCTCTGAGACCAAAGGGACTTGAAGAAAAAGAATCTGAAAAACTCTGATGAAGACGATGATACCTTCCTCCTTGCCTGGTAGGTATGTTGACTCTCCACAAGATCCCATATCTCATCAGACCAAAAACTACAAAAAGGACAGCTGTCTGTCCTCTTACAGTGCATACAGGATAAACAAGTTGGGTGTGTGTCATAGGGGGATTTCTTGTGGCCAAACTTGCTCACACCTTGCTCTGACATTGTTCATGAAATAAAGATGCTGAAAGGTTTGATATATAAAAGCTACTAAGTAGATAAAGTGTGGACTAAGCCTATGCTATTATAATTCAGCAAAATGATAAATTACATGGGTGCTTCACTATGAATAAATATTAAAAAGGAGCAATGTTATGCTTTCAGGACAGAAAAGCAAGAAATAAGTCAATCAGGCTTAAAAACAGCAAGGAAATAGTAAAGTTAGCACAAAAAAACGTAGGTTGCAATTGCTAATTATACAGACAAATTTAAGGAATTCAAAAATGGAAAAGAACTTGTGTCCAATAACCAGAAAATGAAATGAACACAATAACTAGAAAGATGAAGTGAAGTGGTGTGCAATCTGCTTACCATGTATAAAAATGTCACTATTCATTATATGCAAGGTGAATAAAATGATTGGCAGGCAAGTCCATAGCCTGCAAAAAGCAAGGATAGGGAAATTAAAATAAATAAATACCTTCCTACAGCTTCTTAGAAATTGTTATTTGAATTAAAAAAAAAAAAAAACCCGTATGAAACACTAACACCCTTTCGGGAAAATAAAATGCCAAATCATATACCACATGTATGGAACATTTGTCTAAAGAAAACTCTTAAAGACAGCTTACTTAAATAGTGTTAAAAATTGTTCAATTTAGGAAATATAAACAACTGAATCAATTTTGATCAAACATCAATGCACATTTTCTATGGCAGTGACCCTGACCCCAGGGTCAGGCAAACATGTCCCAGCAGGGTCAGGCAAACATGTTCCAGAATGTACTGTCTTAGATTCATAATCATTCATACTAAGTATGATGAGACTCTATCAAGGATATAGGGTTTAGAAAATATATGCTAATGAAAAGCTTGAACAAAACCTTAACTGTTGATGCTTGTGGTGGAAAGGTAACTAATTGGTCCTTCTCCCGCTAACATGGGCTCAAGAAAATAAAATTATCCAAGCCGTTTTTGAAGAACTGGTAGGGATTATATGATCCTGCCCATTTAAATGTGTGTTTGTACATACAAATGGATTTTGTAATTCTACCAACATTATTCAAGATAAACATTTCAAGCCTTGAATTTGACTGGGTATGGTCTGCAAATGTCCATATGTTTTACAATTTTTCGTCCATTCCCTGGAGAAGCGAGGGGGGGGGGGGATTTACAATTAGGCATCAATTTAATAATATTTATTTGGATTGTGCAGTAACTTTGAAGTTTTACTTGTTACGCATGGCTTAAACTAGAGGCCAAAAGCTTTGGGATGGGAACTGTGGTGGTCTGTAGATGAACATAACTGTTCTGGAATTTTCACCCATTTCATGGGGCTGGGCCTAGGGTGGAAATTTACTTAATCATCTACTGATTCTTAATTTTTGGTGATGACTCCAGTATGAATATCTATAAAACTATGTGCTCTTTTGTCAACAATGCCAATAAGCCAAAATTGGCAGAAATTTTATGTCATGATAAAAATTACTGCCCTTTTGTGTGTGTGTGTGTGTGTGATTTGGATTTTTAATGTAGTTTTAAAATTTTTCAGTCACATCGTTATGATGTCTGCAGTGTGGCAGTTTCTAGTGATGCAGACACACAGCATGATGTCCCACCCACATTATCCTGACACCAGGCTGACCAGTCCTAACACTAACCTCTTAATGCTGAGAGCCAAGTGAGGCAGCTGCAAAAGTAACATTTGTATAAGTCTTTGGTATGACTCAGCTGGGGTTTGACCCATGACCTCCCACATCCAATGTATTGCCCTTTTGTGTTTGTGTGGTGAACATTTAGGACTACTGATCTCTGAAGAAAATTTTTCTGCTGAAAGATGTTATTAATCAAGCAAACTGCTGCTTTATCTGAACTTGTTTTCCCCCAGTCAAATTCAGCACCTTTTCTTCCACTTATGCCTGATATGCACACTGTTGCATACTGACCTGACGAGTTGTCTTTCAATGGTGTAAAATAACCTCCCATCTGAGCAGAAGTAGGTCCTACATCTACTGGTCCATCAAACTCATCAAAAGGTTCTGACTGCCTTAAAGGCTCTTTATTTTCTGTGATGTCTCCTAGCTTCATAACCGGATTCTGTGATACTTCCTGTCTGATTGCTTTCATTGCTGGTTTATATCCTCTTGAGTTCCTACAAAATATTAAATCATACCATGCCTGGGCTTTTTCATATATGCCCCAATAATTGGCTGTTTGCTGTATGAAACCATCTGTCTCCATTGATTCCTCATGTTGTGTATCACACCTCTTTTTTGACTGAAAATGATTAGGTTCTTCTTGTTGGAAGACCTGTTCATGATAATTTGAGAGCTGCTGTTGTCCTGAATGTTGCATATACTCTGTTTTGCTTGCTGGTGGACCTACTGTTGCTTGAGTCAGACCAGGTAAATCTTTTGACAATGATTTCATCCACAAGGCAGCTCTGTCATAAACATTTGGATGCTTACCACTTTCATGAGATGTCTCATCATAAAGTTTGATAACAACACTTTCTACAGTGACTGGAACATTTGTATCAACTGCCATTGTGAAGCTGTCTTGGTTTTTTGTTTCTCTGGCTGTCCCTGAAAAAAAATCCAAAGGTTGCAAACACTCTTTTTAGCTGCTTTAATTTCAAAATCCCTGTCACACCTCATAAAATATATTACATAGATCCAAAACTTGTGACATCTGACATTTGAGTCAATTCAATTTTAGAACCTTAATACCATTTCTTATTATCCTTCTTAGTTTCTGCTTTACTGGTTTTTGCACAAATGATCAATTTAGTCAGACAAAAATCTGGAAGATCTTGATCTAAATATTTTATATTGATCATATAACAAAAAGTTTCTTTAATAAATAGCATAAAAAATTATGATGGGGGGGGGGCAATGAAAATTAATAAACTAGAAACCAATTTTTCTAATAAAATATGTTTGTTCAATAATACTTACCAGCTCATAATACCTCAGAAGAACTACTACCTCGCAAATCCAGCTGTCCCAGACTAAAACTTTTTAGCTAAATAACTAAAAGTTACCTGCCCACTTAGGCAACAGTTACAGAGATCTCCCTTTTATAAAGGAATTGTGCCAAATCCCATGAATATTTCAGTAATTACTGGAGCGGATTGGCACAGTCTGTAACTGCGGGGAGGCTGGGAGTGTATATGTATATTATGATCGGATAAGTACAGTATTATCAAAGAAACACTGTTTTTACTAAAAAAGATTCGTTTCTTCTCCAAATGTATTACCCAATCATACTACCTTAGGAGAACAGGTAAGAGGTGGAGGGAAATACACCCCTTACCCAGGAGAGGTCATCTCCAGTCCACTAAGGTATGAGACAGCTTTTAGATAATATGACTGGAGAATAGACTATATGTACCGGGGATTGGCTTTGAAAGGGAAATAAATGTTCCCTCTCATAAATCTAACTGGATTTGTCAAGCTGTGTCCTAATGGGCTGTTGAATTACCGAGGAACATCACCTGCTGCATCATGACTATAGGTCCCACCAGATCAAATCCTTTGGGATGAAAGATCTCTGAAATACAACCTGGAGAAAGTGGACTCAATCTCCCATCCCAAAACAAGGATAACGTCAGAGAACAGTTTCACTCAAATGCAATGCTCGTGGTGATTGCCCTAACTTTGTGAGCCAAAATGCATATTGATATGAGGAATGAATAACTCATTTTATCCAGGACAAAAGTGTCTCTACTTAAATATCATCCATTCCCTCTTTGTGGGGTATGACGAGTCCCGATTTCCACTGATGCAAGGCTTCAGTCCTTTTCAAGATGGCAGAACTCCAGTGGCAGTCAGCAGAAATCTTCTTCAGTCAAAGTCTTTGCATGTCACAGCAAAATCTGATAGTAATGAAGGGCTTAAGTTTTGTTGTCTATGGACAAAGGTGGTGAAGCTCATGTCTCTTGTGCTCCATGTGAAGTAGCTGGAGAAGAATGTCAAAGATGCTGGCTCACTATACCCACAAAATGTCCCAAGTTTGATACGGTGACCCCCATGTGGTTGCAATGGCACAGGTCCACTGTGATCAGAGATAATGAGTCCAGTCATGATGGAACAAGGTCATCTTAGTAGACAATACCTAATCCAGTTCATGAGACTGGGACAAGGTATGGGATATTTTATCCATGTAACCAGTCAATAGGTCAGTGAATCTGATATGAGAGATGGTAACTAAGACTGTTTGTTGGGCTATCTTGCTCCCCAGCAAGTGAGATGGTCTTGAACCAGTGTGATCAATGCAGCCTGTTTGTACTGCCAATAAAGGTTTATCCTGCTGTGGTGGTGAAGGAGCATGATAGCTTACGAAGCTTTGTGCCTGAAGACCCATATGTTGTGTTATATGCTTCAGAAAGTAAATCCTGCAACAATGCCACATCTGCATGGATACTTATGGCATCTTCATCCCTCAATGTACACTTCTCTGCCTTCCATTTAGGTGCTCCAAGAACAGTAGCCCGTTGACCTACAGTCCATGCTGAGCAGAAATGACATATTTCTTTAGACTGGCAACAGGAGCAAACTACACATGTAGAATGGTTTTCTGTCACATATTTTAAACAATTACAGATCTTGCATTTAGACTTGCTCATGATCAAATACAGCAGAAAATATAAAATGGTGATCTACAGATATTATGAACTTCTGAGAGAGTGACAGATATAAGGTGAAGTTGTTTGTATTTGCAACATGCACAGTGGAGAGAATATTGGCATACCTCTATAATGTACTATGGCTGAAATTTCATTGGATATTATACTTATGGAAATTGTACATGATCAATGCATACAGCTAACCAAAATGTCTGTCCCATGTGCTAAAAATATTGACTGAATTAGTCTAAAGTAAACTATCTTAAGCAGTTATTGAAATAGGGAAAACAAATTTTGCCAGACTGGACAGTATATAAAATGTAATGAAAAATTTTCAACTTTTTTTTTTACAATTTACCTCTGAAGTCCAGGAAGTGAAAATGAGCAAGTGGAGCAGGCAGTTTTTTTTTAACAGGTGCACATCTGCATTCCTTCAATAATACCTAGGATATATAAGGTGCATTAAGTGTTCTTTCAACAATACCTAAGATATACAAGGTCTCTTTCAAATAGCTAGTAAAACCAGTAAGGAAAACCCGGGGAAAAATTCTTTTACTTTAATAATCTAACCCTATGCAAAATATGAAACTGCAGAGCACCACCTAAATGTGTAGCCCTGAATGGGTCCTGTTTTATGAGCTTAGGGCCATACAGAGCTATATGTCATGGAATTATGTTTACTTGATAATAATGCATTATACCTGAACTAAAATGTGCTAGGGTTTCATTTCTACATACAACTTTAAATGAGAGTGATTTATTTATGTCTTAAGTTATTTCGCATAGTTTGGTTTCACCCAATGCTGCATGAGCGAAGTGCCTGCAGTGAGAAAAGCAATTACCTTAAGCCTCCAGACATGGACTACATCGTAACGAGGGTACTTAGAGAGTCAATCAGACAGTTTGATCACAGCACAACAACTTTTGTTAGGAAGCTGTCCACTTTACAGGAGCAATCTTCTGCCATGAATTATATGTTCTACTGCTAAATAATCATTTAGTATCACTATATGAATGAAATCAAATATAAATGCTTGTAGATGAAACATTGTTCATTTTTTGCGTTTACATTCTAAATATTAATCATCCATGGTAATAGATAAATATATCAATCATATTTGTGCGTAAGTTCTTTATGTTGATTCTTGTTTGATTACTTGTTTAAGTTAAATGTTCTGACTAGTTCCAGTTAAGAATGATATCATTTCCTTATATCAGTTGTTTAACTCTATGTGCATCATTCTGTTAAGACCAATGTCTGCCTTTATGTGTCTAAGTGTCAGATTCATTCATTTTTCAATTACACTGTAAACAAACATTTCATTCATGAAATTGCTTTCAGTGTCTTTGCTATTATCCCAACAAGGATCATCCTGTTACACTGTACACTATATAAACATGTTTACCTCTAAAATGACACACATGGCAGTCAATACAGTGTATTCACTGAAGTGTCACTACTGATACTTACAAAGTAGATGCTATAATATCAATTTAAGAAAATGTTACCAAATGATGGCCTATACAGTAAAGTCATGGCCTATACAGTAAAGTCAATTAAACCTGGCATATAGAATACTAAGAGTAAATTAGTATAGTAAACTTGCTTGTATGTATCCAACTATATGGAAGTTATACAGCAATATTATACAAGTTTTCTATTTCACACACCAGACCTATACATTTATTTAATTACAGCTGTAACAATGTGAACAGATGCATATCTGACCCAAGCACCTAAATGTGTGATGACTATAAAGTACGTGCCCAGGGTGCCTAAGTGTGCAAAGTGATAATACTGCAAAGATACAACTTTGTAGTCAAAGAAAGAAAAAAATAATGGTATAACTTTAGAAAACTGGTAATGAATTGTAAGACCTCTATTTTTGTTGAGAGTTTGCAAATCTGCATGTGTGGAAGTACTAAGTGAAGTATTCATGGGATCTGGCACCAATCTGTATCAAGGGAGATCACACTATCTAATTGCCTACCAAAGTGGGCAGATAATGTCTAGCTTTTTAGCTAAAATGTTTTAGCCTGGGAGGGCTGGATTTGCGAGGTAGCAGTAGTCCTCCAAAAGTATTAAGATCAGGTAACATATCTGAAGAAGAAATATGTTCACAGAACATGAATGCCAACCACAGCACCTGAAAATCTGACCCAAACCCCAAATCCAACCAACCAAGGTGGGCTGGACAGATCTACTTTTAACAACAGTAACAACATGTAAACCTACCACATTTATTGTGGGGTATACAAATTAGAGTTTAAAAATTATGTAAGTTATGGTAAGCATAGATTATATCATCATAGCCTTTATTATCTATTGCACACAAAACAATCAACTTACAACAGATCTGCACTTAACTATTATTGCTGAATACCTAAAACAATAAGTGCAGCAAAATTATTTTTGTATGTGCATTAGAAGCACTGCATACTGTAATTTCATTGTGATATAAAACCATCTCGTAGACTCATAATATTTTTCTTCAAATAAACTTCAAAAAGGAATTTTTAGAACAAGTTTCATCCTACAATCAAACCTATTACAAATAAAATTTATGAAGCTTATTGAAATAACTCCACCTTGTGCTTGCCAATGCAAGCTAAAGTGAGACAACATTTAACTCATTCATAAATTTTGTTTAAAACAAGTGCAAGTGAAAGGTACTATACTGTAACCATAAAATAGTATTTTCTATCCAATACTTTGAATTCTGAAACATTCTACACATTTATCATGTGACCATTGGTTAAACATTTAAATGAGACATCAGCTGAAATAAATACTGAGAATGGATGCTAATTTTTGCAACTAGTCTCTACAGCAATGCTGGAGAAAACAAAACTGCAAACTAACCTGTGTGCTGAACTTCATGTTTTTCCTCGACTGCAATGGAAACTTTTGCCTTTTCCTTTTCCAGATTTTCCTCTTGTTTTTTATTGACTTCCATGTAAACTTTTGTCTCCTCCTTTTCCAGAAAGTCTTTCAAATACTCCTGTTTGGACAGGACCAGACATTCTTTAAACTTGCCATAGGTATTCTGATCTCTTTGTTGAAGTCGTTGTATTAGCTCCCTTATTTTGTCCGATGTTACTCTCTGCTCCTGCAGAATTAAATGCAAACTTAATTCTAAGCTTAAACTCAATACAATAATTAAATTGCTTAAATTTAATTCAGACATAAAATTTACCAATGAATAAAGTTTGGGGGAGATTCATTTCTACCTACAAAACTTCAGTCTGGAATCGAACTGTCTGATTGGCTGAAACTTTACTCTGACTTAAAATACATGAATCAAAATGTCCAATGCCTAGACTTTAGAACATACAGTAAAACCTGTCTTGATAGACCACTCCTATGTGAGACCAACTGTCTTGAAAGACCATATTCTCAAAGCACAGATTCAATGATAATATAGTGGTATGACCTATTATGAGAGACCACCTGTCTGAGACCATAACTTTTTGGCAGAAGGGGTGGTCTTTCAAGAGAGCTTCTACTGTATTAATAAAACTCATCAAGGAAATGTTCACCTTTTCCTGGAAATTTAAAAAAAAGTTTACAGCTAGATAATACCTTCTGAAGGCCAAGATGCCCCCCCCCCAAAAGTTCCTAAAACTGGCCACTGTCAAACTATACAGTGGCTACTGGCCACTATAAAAGCATGAACAATATACTGCTGCCAGGTGGAATATATATTTTTTTTTTACTTGTTTTGAATTCTTTCTTCATATTTTGTAAAAAAAAAAACAAAAAACCCAACAAATCTGGATAACTTAATTTTCTTTTTCCTTGCTAAATGTAATCTTTTACCATCTTAGGCTGATGAAGTTATACAACCTTGGAGATGCTACAAATGTTTTAATTGACAAGAAATTCTCCCTTTCCTTAACAAGATACCAAAGTGGGCCTGAGAGAGCAGATACGGCTTACACGGACTAAAAAGCCATGCATATAAGCATTTAGCCAATTAATCTGGTCGCAACAATTCTTTCTGTCAAAAATAATTGAATGTTGTTTTTTTTTAGGAAACAAATTGTAATTGAAAGGCTTGATGCCAGAATGCTATTAAAACTGTTCAACTCTACTGAGCAGTTTTTGTAAAGTTGCTTCATGGTATCCTATCTTTCGTAACTGAGGCTGTATTTGATAGTAGATTGACATCATTTGAAATCTGACATAATTTGATGCCAGAATGATCTTGGTAAATTTTTGTGTAAAGTGATTGAACTCTTTATGATAAGAAACCAGATGCAGAAAATTTGAACTGCTAATGGATGCAAGATAGACAGCACACAATGATGAAAGGGTAATACCATAAGCTAACTTGGCCCAATAATTGCAAAAAATTAACCATATACATGTATCACATTAATCCATCACAAAATCCTATGAATGATCATGTATATATTCTCATCCTTCAATTCAGCATCCTTACCGAGATATCACGCAGTGTGATATCATCAAAAAGTTCCTTCTGATAAATATAAATGGAGACAGCCTTAAAATCAAGATCCCGCACCAAGTATGGCAGACATCGACTCAAAACAGTCCGATGAAGCTTCACTGAAAAAGATGGAACAAAATTTCCATGGAATGATATGTCTCACATGTTTTGTTGATGCATGATCTAATATAAACAAGAGACCCAAGCTTGCCTGGGATCACTCACTCATTGACACATTTAGCCAAATGTAACAGCACTTGGCCAATAAATCTGGGTCAGAATGATGTTTAATACAGAAATTTCTTCCAATGCTGCTTGCATATTTTGTAAAAACAATTGGTTTAAGGGTTTTATATTTTTTTAAAAATTTTCATCCATATTTGAAGTCACATCAGCAACACAGTCTAATATTAAATAAATTTTATGAGGGGATGTTTATTGTCAATTTAATTTTTTTTATATTTAATAACCTGTAGCCATATTTGATGCTGCATGGTATCATCTGCATAAGTTTGAAAGGTCCTCAAGCTTGCATGCTTTCTGGTCAAATCAAGTTAAGTGGATTGTTAAAAGTCATTTAGAGGTTTTTCTATATTTAGCAGAAGTGGCCATATCTGAGGGCAATTGGCATAACTTGTACAAAACTTAAAAGCCTTTCATGCCAGAATGATTTTTAAATTTCAAATCTGCTAAAATTCTGTTGAGTTGCCTTCGAGAAGACCTGTTAAACTGGTTATTAATTTAGCTATACTTGATGGCAGATCATCAACATTCTAAAAAATTTGAAAGACTTTTAAACGAGAATGATTTTTGGCATACAGGTTCGATTCTGCTGAGTAGTTTTTATGATGTCAGTGCTCAAAGTAAAATTTTTAGACACTGGCCCCCAGCTGGTGACTTAAATAAACTCACATGCCATGACTGAAATTCCAGAAGCCCGTACTCCAATTTCCACATGCCCATGTTTCCCCCTTTATGATACTGTCACACAACATTGCAATAGCTACAATTCAAATACAAATTCAATAGGGTTCAAAGGAATTTGAAGGTAATGCAAGTGTCATTTGTGTTCATCGCTATGCTGGCGTGCATCACAGAGTTAAACTCCATCAACCAAGAGTTCTGAAATTTATTTTTGTTGGGATTTGCTGATAGCTAATTACCTCCTATATTGGCTTTAAAAATGAATTACACTTGATCACCATTCCAACAATTGAAATGATGATGCTTTGCATTCTATACATGCAGTAAAATCCAGGTTCAAAGAAATGCTGTCACTGTTCACAAACTTTTCAAAAATATAATACACATGAAAAATTCTCATTCAGTGCAGTAATATATAAGTTGTTTTGTTCCTGTACATGCATCTAGCATCTCTTGGAGTTACTTATAATGGGTTATTCCACTTCCTGATCCTACCTATGCAAATTAGCACAATGGGCTCACCCACTGCAGCCTTAATACTCATCTCACAAGCTACTGTCAGCCAATTCAGTAATATGTGAAACGGGGTGGTTTATGCCTGACCTCAATGCCTTTAATTGTCGCTATATAAAAAACTGCTCAAGTTATAGTTTTATATCAGTTCCAATCATGACTGTTTACTGTTAGTACTTGCTACATGTAATGGGTATACACTGAATGTGGTGTTTTTGGGGTGTTTTTTGGATTTTGTTTTGGAAGATTACTACAATTTGTGTTTTCTCAAAACACGACCATGTCAGGAGGTTTGGGAGTACAAAATCATATTTTTAGCATGACATGCCAAGCTTCAATCTGATTAAACTCAGATCTCAATTTCACGTAGGACAGTTATGATCTAATTTAGACTGCACTGTGTTATGGCAGGTGTCTCAACATCTTGAAAATACATTTACACATTTCATCAGCATGATCAAAGTTTCCTCAGGCAAATTAAAAATAATTTTTCAACAAGCCCAACAGGCACCTCACTTATAATACAGGACAGGCCCGATCTAAAATTTGAGGGGCCCTGGGCGTCAGGCTATCAGATTTTTTTTGAGCACTGGATCATGTAATTTCAAAGTTTGTTTTTAGTAACGGTTGCAATACTGATGGCAAATTAACATGATTTCCATAAATCTTGAAGCACTTCATGTCAAGATGCTTTCTGTCAAGTTTGTCAAATTATATGAACTGGTTGCTGGGATGAAGTCATTTAAAGGTCTTTCTATTTGCGGTAGTGACAGCCATATTTATAGTTGGCTAGTATCTTCTGTACAAGCTACTGAAACCATTCATACCAGGATGCTTTCTGTCAAATTGGGTCAAATTCTGTTGGGGAAATTTGCGAAGTCACAAGTTCACATTCTGATAGAGGTCATAATTATTTGTACAAATATGAAGACACTTTTTGTCATATTTGGTCAAATTCTGTTCAGCATTTTTTCAGAAACTGTTTAAAGATTTTGTAATTTTTAATAACAGTAGCAATATTTGATGCCAGATTAACATCCTTTGTATAAACTTTAAAGTTCACACAAAAAGGCTTTTGCTAAATTTTGTCAAATTTCATTAAGCATTTCATGAGAAGTTGTTTAAAGGTCTTTCAACTTTTAGCAACAGCAGCCATTTTTTAAGGTGGATCGGCATCATTCATAAATACTTTAAGGCCTTCTTGCAAGAATGCTTCCATCCAAATTTGGTTGGAAATGGCACAATGGTTTATTACAAGAAGCTGAAAATTGCAATTGTTGACAGATGCATGACAGATGACTCACAACAGATGCATGACAGATGACTCACTACAGATGCATGACAGATGACTCACAACAGATGCATGGCTGTACCATGATCTCGCTTGGAACTTATAGTCAGGTGAGCTAAAAGTAGTAACTATAGTAAAGTTGGTCAAAGTAATCTACTTAAATCAATATAAAACATTATGAGTCTGATGACTGTACGTTTACCAGTGTGATAAGTGGAGCTACCTGCAGAGGAAAGGCCCAAGTGGGCCTTAGATTGCTAACCCGGCTGACATCTGCATAATATCTAGGATACTCAGTAGCATACTAATGGGATGGGGTGGGGGTGATGGGGCAGTTGCCCCTGGTCCCAGAGGTCTTGGGACGCCAAAACAGACAGGCACCAGAAATCCTGGATGCCAAACCCTTTTGGGCCTTCACTGTCACCCCAGGTGCCATTTATCCTTCGCACACCACTGAAGATACTTCTATATTAATCTTAAAGGCCGCAATAACAGGATGCTTCCCATCAAAGCTTATCAAAATCTGTTCAAGTTTACTGAAACAAAGTCACCTGTATGTTTTCCTATTTTTAGTAATGTCAGCCTATCTGATGGTGGATCAGAATCATACCATCTGTTAAATTTTAAAGGACTTCAAGCAAAAAATACTCTTTTGTCAAAAATTCTGTTCAGCTATTTCTGAGAAACAGTTATTAAAGGTTTTTCTATATTTAGTAAAGTTAGTAATATATGATGTTGGATTAGGATTGTTGATACAAACTCAAAATCCCATCATGCCATCATGCCTTCCGTCAAATCTGGTCATAGTCTATAAAGAAGTCATTTAAATGAAGTATAATCACAGTTTCCATTAAGCAAAATGTTGACACTGGTATCATTCAGACTGGTGAAGAGTGTACTCTGCATGCAAAACCAGCTTACGGTTACAGTTTTCATCAATATTATGCTAACAATCTGACATGGTGATTAATGTTCTCTACTAGGACTTGTTATTGTTTCCTCTGGGCATATATAACACTACCAATTTTTTTTAAAAATCCCTTTACAATAACAAGCAAATATCTTTTAATTATTGATTGTTGTTGTTGTTGTTGTTGTTGTGGGGCTTAACGCCATTTTTCAGAACACGATAGGCTATACATGGCGGCCAGTATTAATGGTGGAGGAAGAAACCGGGAAATCCCCGGAAAGAACCACCAACCTTTTAATTATTGAGAAGCTGTATCTTTGAAATTTACAGCACTATTGGTCACTAAACAATTAGGATGCCCTCTTCTATGCCCCTTTAAATACCTAAGCAAATAGTATAGCCTTAAGGCCTAGCCTTGAGCTAGGTGTAACAAGCATAGGTGGCAATACCTTTATTGACTGTATGACAAAGAAACAAGGTGTAAACTAGATCTGTCCCCATCTAAACTATGTTTTGTCGGTAACACCTTTATTGACATATAAAGAAATAATCTGTCAACTAGACACAAAGACCTTATCCTTTGACTTTGTTAATGTGTTTATGTTACAGTAAGTTTCATCAATAAACAAACAAAAGACAATTTTAGAAATGTGGGGGCTTTTTAAGGGGGGATAAACTAATTTTAATTATGCAATACTTACCGGCTGCTATTGCGTAGCACAGCTATCCTAAATTTCGTACAGAAAACTGTCCGTTTGATATAAATACATCCTCCCAGAGTGGAGAAAAAGTCAGAATGACCTTTTGCACTACACTCTCTTATTCTGCACATCACTCTATATGTCACTTGGTTCTACTGTTATGTATATCTATATTTTTTGGTACTCCTGGTCCATGATTTCATCTAATTTTTATACTTCTTATTCATGGCTGTAATGTGTACAGAATATCTATAGTTCAGTCTGGCCTACAGTACTTATGTACAGTATTACATAGGATTTATAAATAGATGTTTACGTATGTGCTGACAATTAGTAATAATAATCCTAATAACAAGACTTAAAATGGCACCTATTGTGTAGTTTCTCAGTGACTGATGGGATATCAATGTTTCCAGAACAATTCTGTGGCTTCCCATTGGCTAGATTACGTGAATATGCTTAATTCTACGTAAAATCAATAGAATAAGCTGCCACATGGGTTCTACTGTGAAGTACAGTCACAATATACGGTGTATACAAGGAGAAAGTTAAGGAATCAGATTCATTCTTGGAAGACCAGTTTATTTCTGGTATTCAAATTTATAAGCAACTGTTTATTCATTTGAGAATTTCATAGATATTTATAAGTTCCTATCACATTTTTCATTTATAACTTTTATAAATAAACTGTTTGTTAAGTTTTATAAAACTTGTAAGTTTTGCTTCTTTTCTGTTACTTTAGTTTGTGACCATAGAGTCATAACACTACGCATGATGTCATCTTTTCACAGACGATAATTATGCAAGACATCAGTGCAGGGTGAAAGAAGGGCATTCAGCAATAGCGACTGGTAAGTATTGCATAGTTAAAGTTAGTTCCCCAACCCAACCCCCACATTTTAATAGCAGCAATTACTTATCCTGCCATAATTGCGCAGCTGAATTTGTCAGTTAGGAGGGTAGGCTGCTGCTCTAGTCAAACTGATCAAAAACAGCAACTGACTTGCACTCACCGTAGAGGGAGAGGTCCATCTACAGAAGGTTGATGCCTCTCTGAGCCCCATACTGTTTTGTAACAATGGGTCCCAAAGAGAAACACAAAAATATGAGATGTGTGCCAGTGCTCGACCTCCCTAACGGAAGGGCATAACCCATGGTTGCAGTGCTCCACCTCCATAATGGGAGAGCACAACCCGCTGTCATGATGTTCTACCTATCTATGAGAAGGGTGCAACCTGCCGTTGCCATACGCAACCTACCTAATGGGAGGGTGCAACCAGTTAGAAACTAGAGACAGCCAGTGTCAACAGACAAGGCATGAATCACACTTCTTTATCTTGCAGAAGGATGCTTCACCCTATGGTTCAAATGGGGCTTGTGTGCCTCTTGGATGTCTTGTCTGAGGAGACCATGACACATCGGCCCCTTATCATGCTGACGCACCCTTGCAATGCCAGAAATATTGCTTTTGTTTCTAGGTTGTTGATGTGGAGGGACAATCCAGGAACAGTGGAGAATTATGCCTTCTGGCTCTAAATGAGCTCCCAATCCCAAATCTGATGCATCAACAAACAGATAGGAATGGGGGTCTGGTGCGTGAATATGGACCCCCATCAAAATCTGTCTTGATTATTCCACCAAAGCTAATGGTGGTGAAAAACTGGTCCTAGAGGGATCAGGGTTGATAGAGAACCTCTCTGAGGTTTCCACGTTGCAAGAAGGAGGAACTGTAGAGGATTCATGAGATGTCTTAAAGGAACCAAACTGGCAGAGGTGTACAAGGTTTCGAGTAGGGAAAAATAAAGGCGAGCAGATAACACAGTTTCCACTCATAGCATCTCTAGCAGAGTTAGGATTCCATCTACCTGATCCAGGGGAACCCAAACCAAGTTTTGGTTCATGAGGAAGTTCATCCCCATGTAAACAAAGTCCTGTGATGGAACAAGTTCCAACTTCTCAAGGTTGGGTAGGAGACCCAACTGAGTTACAGTAGACCAACAGCGGAACAGATCTTGATGAAGGGACTGAACTTGGGCATGGTTGAAATACTAGAGAATCGATGTTCCCTGTATTTGGGGGTAGGCCATTACTACTCCTTTGAGCCAGGTGAAGACTGGGTGCGGAAGAGATTCCGAATGCTAGAACCCAGAAATGAAAAACTTCCTGGTCTAGGCAAAAACGAAGATACTTGTGGTCTGTTGGAAATATGGGGATGTGTAAATATCATCCTGAAGGTCAATAGAGACAGCCCAATCTAACAGACAAAGAGTGTTTTGGATTGAGGAGTTGTCTCCATGTTGGTTTCCTCTGAGAGAAACTGGTTGAGTAGGGAGAGATCGATAATGTTTCTAAATTTCCCACTTTTCTTGATGGCCAGGAAGATTCAGGAGTAGAAGGCAAGAGACTGATCGTTTAAGATCCTTCTTGACTGCTCATCTGCAGAAGAGTGTGCACCTCTTCCCTCAATTCCACCAGATTGGACTAGGGAAAGAAACTGGGGTCCTTGAAAGTGGGAGTTGTTCCCAACAATGGAGACAATAACCCTTGTTAACAATGGAGAGGACCCACCCACTGTCTCGTAATGCTTGACCAAGTCTCTAAGAGGCCTGGGCAAGCACCTACAGGGATGTGTGAAGGGAATGCACAGCAGAAGAGGGGTTAATTACTAGGGCTGCCCACCCCCCTTCCTAGCAGTAGGAAAGGAAGGAGGTTCAAAGAACTTCCTCATGGATCTGAGGTGACCTGGGTACTGTGGACCTGATGAGGAAGTGGTCTAGCAGAATTTGTGATCTGGACAGGGCTTGCGCCTGTTTGAAATATTGCAGATGGCCCCTGAGAGTGATTTGTCTGATCTTGTTTCCTGGTTGATTGCAATGAACTGGAAGTGGAGAGAAAAATCAATATTGGTGATCCGACAAGGCTGGAGAAGCCAGGGTAGCAATGATGCCCCCAAGAGGGTCTCGGCTTCTAGAGGAGCAGCCCTTAAAAGGTCTTTGCCATGGTTAAGCAAGACTTCTGAGGAGTCCATTGCTATGTCATGGCAGATGTGCGTAAGTACATCAATAATGCCATGGTAACAGAGTGCATGTCAAGATGCCTGGCCACAGAATCCTGCACACATAGTAATGCAGCTGGATTCAATGTGGCCTCTCTCAGCATACTAAAGGAAGTAACTGAGAATAAGGTAGCATACAAAACCATGGTTACAAGGAACCAGTTTCCTGCTCCCTGGTATCGATTGTTTAGATGGGAAGGCATGCCCAGGCTCACATAGAAATACCACTTTTGGCTGCATTGTGTACAGAAGAGGTTTGATAGACCACTTAAGGGAAGGTACTTGATGCTGGAAGAAGAAACAGGGGTCTCAATGCGGAGGGAGAAACAGACCATCCTCTATGTTATTGACTACACTGGCCTTGTGAATAACTCCATATTTTGACAATCGAGGATGAATGTGGGAGAAGTAAGAGGTCCAGTCGAGCTGGTACCCTGTAGATCTTTCCCAAAATGGAAAGGATCCTTATGGACTGTGTCTGGTTGGGGCATAAATATGGGAGTAAAAGATGGTAAACTTCGTTTAACCACATTAAAATAGACCTCCTGGGGCCGCGATTGGCCAAGTGGTCTAAAGCGCTTACCGTTACAGATCACTGCCATCTCACCCGTCTACATGGGTTTGAGTCTCGGGCTCGGCCAATGTGGGTATGTGAGAAAGCTTGCTGGTAGCTTTTCATGGGTTGGTGGTTCTTTCTGGGGTTTTCCGGGGTTCTTCCTCCACCATTTATACTAGCTGCCATGTATAGCCTATCTTGTGCTGAAAAATGGCATTAAACCCTATAACAACAACAACAACTAGACTTCCTTTTTCTCATCCATATGAGCTGAAGGGGTGGGCCTGAGTGAAGGTGTCATTGCCACAGCTTCTATTGAGAGTTCCCTAGAGGCAACAAGGAGTGTATCATCATCATCACAGTCAAGGACATTCCGAGTTGGAGTGGCTGGGAATCACCATGTCCCTTGACGGAAGGGGGCACAGAAGCACTTTGTGCCATGGTCCCTGGTTCATCATGAGTTACTGTGGGAAAACAAAACTTCTGTCTACCCTTGATGATGTAACACCTTAAGCCTTCCAAAAGGACACCACCTGTGATGAGGTTATGGTGGGACATAAGCCGCAGCATCACTTCAACTGTGAGGGCAAAGTCCACTAGCCCATGGGTGCATAATGGACCAAGGGCCCTGAGGTGGAAGGCCCCACATCTCATAAAGGTTCATAGATATAATTTGGAACTGGGGAATGCTGATGCAGTCCCTGTCCCCAGCCCGAGTCCTGTGTATAGACTGCGAATCCTGCACAGGGTGGGAAGTTGGGAGGAAAGGGGAAAGCTCACTCCTTGTCCTGTCCCTCTACCGAGAGGTCGATGAGTGATATGTGGGTAGACCTTGTCTTCAACTAATTTATCACTGTGTGCATGGGTGTGGTGTCTTGCCTCCCAAACAGAAAGGGGGGGGGACACACTACCAAAAGCACGAAATGTATTGCAGTGCTCTACCTCCCGCATGGGAGGGAGCAACCCACTGATGGGGTGCTCAAGCTCCCTAAAGAGAGGATGCAACCATATGGCTGTGATGCTCCACCTCTTTCAAGGGAGGGTGCAATTTGCTATCACGGTACTCAACCTCCTTAATGGGAGGGCGCAACCCACTATCACAGTGCTCTACCTCCCTCAACAGAGGGTGCAACCAGCTATCACAGTACTCAACCTCCCTAATGGAAGGGCGCAACCTGCTATCGTGGTGCTCAACCTCCCTAACAGAAGGGTGCAACCTGCAATCGTGGTGCTCTACCTACCTAATGGGAGGGCACAACCCACTGTCGTGGTGCTCAACCTCCCTAATGGGAGGAAGCAATGCTCAACCTAAGGTGAGCACACTGCTAGAGACATGAGATATGTTCATCGTCTCCCTAAATGGGTAAGTTGATTGTCTTCTCAAACATCTAGACCCTCTTTCAGGTGGAGGGGTTCACCAACAGCCAACAATGTTGCCTCAACATGTGATACCTGAAGAGATTCTTTTTTGGAAAATTCTGAACAAAACAGGGAGGGAAGGTTCCCCTGACCTTGATACAAGACTAATTCGGAGGGAAGGTTCCCCTGGCCTTGATACAAGACCAAATTCGCAAGAAGTGTAACGATTTTTCCATGTGCACTTGGAGCACTAATGCAATTTGTGTGACTATCCCAAGGGCCCATTTTTGGTGGCCACAATGTCTCTCAGACTGTTCCGACATTTTCCTGTAATAAAGAAATAACGAAATCACTTCTTGCCATGAAACTCAAATGGTTGTATGCAGTATCATTCCACATACACTTTTTTGTGCGTGTGTATGAGCTAAGAACACTTATGATGTTACAGGAAAACTCACCTGATTGTATGCAGGGTCATACCTCATACACCTTTGTATGCACTAAGAACACTGTATCATGTTGCCGTGAAACTCACCTGGTTATATGCAGTGTTATACCATGTGCACACCTGTGTATGCACTAAAAACACTGTATACATGAAGTAAACTTGAAAAATTACTTGTAGTTTTCCCCAATCGAAAAACAAGATAATTCACCTGTGAATTTGTTTATTAAAGCAACATTATAATACATATGCGATGTCAACGTGTAGCTCAAACAAAAAGAATACAACACAAATTTGAAGATAGAAGAAACATGTCTGCAACGTTAAGCAGGCCTATTGTTATTTTCCTTATAACACAAGAACTTACCCATACCACAGTGTTTTAAATATACAAGGAAAATGATGTCCTCAACGCAAGGCAGGTCCTGTTATTTTCCTTAGCACACAAGAATTCATTCCTACTACATTGATTTTTATACATGAAAGGAACGCGTGTCCGCTGATTTTAAAGATGGAACATGAGGTACCCTCTGAAGCCCTAAAAAGAATGAAGTTCTTATGGGAAAAGGCTACAATATGGTTTTCTAGAAAAACTGAACAGACAGTTTTTACACCAAGATTAATTAAAAACTGCAGAAGACTGCTGTTTGAGGTACATGATACAGACGTAATTTCTCTGGTGACAGTTTTGGCAAACATCTACACAGTATGGTGTCCGTGAAAAAGATGACCTCATGCACAGAACCATGTGACATATAGAGTGGTGTGCAAAATAAGACAGTGGAGTGCAAAAGGTCATTCGGACTTTTTCTCCACTCTGCGAGGATATATTAACATCAAACGGACGGTTAGTTTTCAGCATGAAAATAGGATAGCTACAATACACAATAGCAGCAGAATAAGTAACTGCTGCTATTAAAGTGTTTATTTTACAGTTTTACAATTGTAGATATTGATTAGATTAAATACTTTGGATGTCCAGTTGCTCAGAGCATGTCAGTCAAAACCTCTGAACTGCCAGACATGTCCAGCAAATAAAGGGATTTAAGGAAGCCTGATACAGTCATCACTGAGTAAATACTAAAGTCAGTTAAGCACAGAAGAAAAAAAGATGATTGTATCTAAATATGAGATCTTACCGTTCCCTCCACTGGCCATTTTTACACATCTACTGTTGGGCCCTCTTCAAAATATGATATTCTACAAATGAAAGACTGATGATTTAGCATGGTGATAAAAAGTACAATAAACATTGACATGTCAGCGAAAGACACATGTAAATTAGCAACTTTTCATGAAATCAGTTATGAACCAAGCTGAAGACAAGGTGAACTAAAAATGAAAAGCCATGTCCAACAAACTGAATCTTGCCCTTAACTGTGACATGTCAACAAATGAGGAAAATTCTCATAGAATTTCAGATCATCTCAGGTTTGCTCATTGACTCCAATTTCTCACAGAATA
This sequence comes from Megalonaias nervosa, assembly GCA_016617855.1. Taxonomy (NCBI): domain Eukaryota; kingdom Metazoa; phylum Mollusca; class Bivalvia; order Unionida; family Unionidae; genus Megalonaias; species Megalonaias nervosa. Next base: position 141,108 of record JAECUM010001298.1, read on the forward strand.
TTACTTTTCTTATGCCAGGATTTTCTTTATTATATTTGTATATATGTGTAAAATTCAGTAGACATTATGATGCAAATAACAAAGTCAGAACCAAAAAAAAATATTTGGAAAATTGTTTTTAAATTAAGTTCTGATACGAGTAAACCAGTGGATGAATTTATATGATTCATTTATTCATTAATGTATTGTATGCATTTATTCAACACAATCTGACAAATTTTGATGGCAGATTGTTCACAATGTACATCTGTTTTTATGGAAAAATGTCAAAGATAACTTTGAATATGTTCCAACCATATGTGTATGGTCTTTCACAACACATCACTAGTCAAGTATCCATTTTTCTACGCTAAATTTGCAGAAGATAGAGAGGTATCAATTTTAATAGAAGGCAGATAAAAAGTCAATGCAGCATGAAATGTCATCAATGAAATGCTTAATAATCACTTTGTGTTTGCTTGTATTCAGGATATGCATGTTTAGAAACAAATAAAAAAAACCATTCTACCTTTGTTATACTGAAAATATAAAAGTGTATAAATGTTTAATGACTGCTCGAAAATAAGGTAACATTTTAAAATTCTGGACTCAACACACAAGGTAAAATTTTTGCAGAGAAAAAATGCAAGTGAGATCGCTGTTTGTAAAGATACTTGTAAAAAAAGTACTTCAGTGTTTTATTTGAGTATAAAAGATTTCTTGTCACTTGTACTCATCTTGACCCAACAGATCATCACAGTACAATAATGGAAGAAATCCTGATGTCCCCTGTGAAAGCTGTGAATTCAACAGTTTTTAAGGTGGTAAACAACAATGCTAAGTGGCTTGATTCCTCAGCCTCATCACAGACACTTGTTTCCATTAGTAAAAATGAGGGATTGAAAGATAACACCCTCTCCTACCCCCAAAACGGGTGTAGGTGATGGTGTTAACATTAGTTTCACTCTTTTTTAATGACAAAAGCAACTGAATGTGCAACTCATCCACTGTTTATCATATCAATGTGCAGACCAATATGCTGTAATATTGTCTTTGAATTTGCTATTGCTTTCAATTATTATCAATATTATTGGTTCCTTTTGTAAATTACTTATGAACAGTCAGTCAATCTTCCATTTTTCTTCACAACAACCATATCCCCTTTTAAAGATAAACATCAGGGTCGAGGTCTTACATTGTATTACATTGTATTACATTGTATTACTACTCTGCCATCGGTCATATTAGAGAGTGACAAATCACACCAAGACACCCCCAAGACTACCCCAAGACTTTACCAAAACACTCTCACCTATCCAGTATACATATATATACAATTAAAAAAATCAAATAAAAAAACTAATCAGTATAATTATGCATTGTTTAATTACTGATGTAACATTGGTATAGTTTTTCCCTTGTCATTAATCGCCAAAGGAAAGACCCCAAGACTATCCAAAAACAACACCAAGAGACCCCAAGACTGTCCCAAAACTTTCACCTACCCAGTATACATATATACATTTTTTTTAAAAATCAAATAAAAAGGTAATCAGTATAATTATGCATTGTATAATTACAGATTAACTTCAGTAGAGTTTTTTCCCTTGTCAGTAATTGCTAAAGACCCCAAGACACCCCTAGACTACCCAAAGACTACACCAAGAGACCCCAAGTCTGTTCCAAAACACTCTCACCTACCCAGTACACACACACACACACACACACATATATATATATATATATATATATATATATATATATATACACACACACACAAAATCAAATAAAAAAATGATAGTATAATTTTTTCAATAATTCTTTTAAAGGTTTTTTAACAAATCTTTTTCTGTGACAAAGTGGAGTATGCTGAATAATTAGAACCTAAGGGTGCTACACTTATATTCTTGAAATTATTTTATTGTGTTTACAAAACCTTTTAGAACTTTAAATTTTGACAAAAAAATCAATGTGTAAAAATTTCTTTATCATCCATTTTGTAAAGTAATTCATTCCAATTAACTACTTTAAAGGAAAACCTAAAAGCATGACTTTGTTTGACAACATTAATCAGTATCAAAACTATTATTATTTTGTTTGTTGTGCTTGCGCAGTGGAGAGCATAAATATCATGGTATCAAAGATATATAGCAAATCAAAGGTAATTTGTTTGGCAAATTGTAAGACTTGTCAATTTAATCTTCTTGACGGCTATAGTGTAATTGATGACTCACAGGGGAGTTTAATCCAATTAATGCATTAAGGGAAACCAAAAAGGATGCCATCATTGGACAAAATGGAGGATATTCTGGCATTAATCCAGCTGATTGATGAGCCGCAAAATTAATCGATCAGTATAAAAAGTGTTTCTTTTGTTTTGCTTGCATGGAAAAGTGCATACTTAGCTCAGGTGCATTAATTATAAACAAGTCTTTAACTGGTGTGTATATAATCATAGTTAATTTTACTGCAGTTCATATGTGCTTGTAAGTTGATATACTAAAATCTTTATAAGATCACTCTAGATTTAAAAATCTACAATGCCTTGGAAAAAGCGCATAATTGCCGCAACAAAAAGAGCAGCATTTTGGCCCAGCGGTTCATTTCGTTGAAATTGTACATCTGACTGCATACTTTGTGACTCTTGCAAACAATGGAATCATTCCAATTGTGAGCAGTTATCTGCAGAACAATTTAATATCTTTTATCAAAATGATGAAGTACCAAATGTATGCAACAACTGCTTCACATTAGAGATGGGGGCTTCAACTAACAACTACTTAGCACAGGTGTCTCGTTACAGTGTTGACAGTCTCTGCTTCGCAGCAACAAGAGAGGGACAGTTCCTAAAGTCCTTTCAGTTCATCCCATCCGAATTTGTGGAAATAGAAATGCACAAGAAATTTAAGAACAAATGTGGTTTGTCTTCATTCGGTGTACCTTCACTATCTATTGGCAATGGCAACTGCCTTTTCAACTCTGTATCAATTGCGTTGAAAGGGAATGAAGATTTGGCGTCAGAATTGAGGTTGCGCACATCGATTGAAATGTCACCAAGTGCTGAAACTTACAAAACACAATCAGACTTTGACCAGTTAATGGACTATTCTCCCTCTTATGAGGAATCCCTCACTTGATGCTACACAGATGGTGCGTATTCATCAATATGGACTATAATGGCCCTTTCTGCTGTAGTAGGTTCACCAATTCAGACTCTGTATCCTAAAATGAATAGTCTATTGGACAAAATTCATGAAGTGTTGACTAAATTGTTTTCATCAAAACAATGCACAGCTTACCATATAATGGAGCAGAATAGGTCCAATGCACAATACTATCTGGACTGCTAATCATTTTGTCCTGGTTCTAAAGAAGAGTGGCAGTCATGCAAACAACGTGCAATTTCAGCCTCCTGAAATGAGTACACCCATTATAGGCAACAAACTGAAATTTTCTTTCACAGTAACAGACAACATGGAGAAGGGCTGTAAAATTACCACAACTGAGAAGTCAGCATCATCAAAGACATTATCAGTGACAATAAACAGTTTTGCAATAACAATGATTGCATTGTAAATCTGCAAATTGTTGCCACTGATCAATGCATACTACAGAGCAATCAATCACCGATGATGACTCTGCCATGTCAACTCAAATGAACGGTGACAACACTGATGAGAATGTTGAAAATGATGCTAAACCAGTTGATTTCCTTGTTCCTATGAACGTGAAACAATTAATATCAGGACAGTGCCAAACTGATCATTTAAAAAGAATACGTACACAGTCAGGTTCCACCTGGTAATAACTCTTAATTGTTTTCTGTTAGTGGATACCTAGAGGAATGTATGTCAATTGGAATTTTAAGAAAAAATGTGAATTTTACGACAATTGTGGAATATGGGATACTGTAAAGGGCAACACAGTTAAATCAATATTTGTGGTTAAAAATGGACACTTGATAAATGTTGAGCACAAAAATCAGAAGTACTGCCTTAAGAAAAGATTCAAAGGTCAGGTATACTGGTAACCTCTCGAACCACAACCAGCTGAGGAGAGCATTGTCGTCTTAAGCAGGTACTATGCAACTCTCAAAAGAGATCCAACTTTTAAGAAAAGGTTCTCATACTTAGTAAATAATGTTGATCAAACCTTGAGCAATGTTGCACTGTTCGAATACCAAAGAATTCAACCAGTAATTTCACATCACACTTGAATGCACATTTGAACAAGCAGCAATCGAGAGATATCTTTCTTTACTTGAAAAAAGATGACTCCATGAATTGTGCACGTGACTTCAGAGTGCTATGAAACCATAAGTATAATGCCACGAAAAGAGAAAAAAGCAACCGTGCAAGAAATACCAATGTAGCTGACAAGATTTTAGATGTGTTGGGAATGTTCAATGAACACCCTTACATACAAACTGTGATACACAACAAATTACAAGTGCCATCAATTATTTGCTAAACTAAAGAACAAATAAAGGATCTGAAACACCTCTTGACAAACAAAAGAACCAACCAATTGGTACTGACTGAACATTCGGCCTTGGAAACTTGTATGTGACATTGTTGGTGAGAGAGTTGTGAGGAAAAATACAAATGACCATCCTATCTTTCTTGGTCCTCTACTTCTTCACAAGAATGCATCATATAAAATGTACAAAGCATTCCTGGAACATGTGGCAACAGAACTTGATAATGATGTGGAGACTATTGAAATGTGAATATCAGAGAATATGGAATTAGGCACAGACTATGAGAAAGCTCTGACCATGGCTATTAAACACGTGTTTACTTCTACAAGACTATATTTGAGCACAAAACATCTAACAGACAACAGTAAGTTTTACCCACAAAACAAGGCATGAATTGACAAGGTTAGCTTGAGGTCTCTGGTAGCAAAGGTATTGTGGATGCCAATACAACCACGGAGTTTGACAGTAGCTCTGAAAAACTTGTGCAATTAATAAAAGAAAAGTACAACAGCTTCAAACAATACTATGTAAATTACCTAAAACCAAGACTTAGAAAGTTTGTGTTTGAACTGAATCGGCAGAACAATTAAAACAAACACTGGGCCAAAAACAATGCAGAGTCCATCAACAATATTTTAAAATTTCGGTCAACTAGAAGCCTAAACATACTCGAGATTTAAATAACAAACTTTACGGCGTTACAGACTTGCATTTTATGGATTACAGAAGTTCTCTACATGACACAGGAATTTATCGACTAATGAAGAACAGATTTACCATGTACATGATGCAGTCTGGCATTGCATGTCTGAAGAAGAAAAAAATGAACTCTTCCAAAATTTTCTCATGGACTCAAAACACAGGCAAATTTCAAAATTCAAAAGATGTGAAATTTTCAGTCATTATATAAGGCAAAAGGAATTGCACACAAATGGGGACAGCGACAGCATCCCATGAACGAAAGGACAAAAAAAGCGACGATTGTGTTTTTTGAGGCTTCATCAAAAAGGAAAATCAACAATGAGAAATGTACTCCATATCTAACAGAAATGGAAGAAAGAAGAAAAAAACCCAACAAAAAACAAAAAAACCAAAACAACCAAAATAAACAAAGAATGTCAATAAAAATGAACCATGGAAAGAGTGCCTCCTCGTTGTATGGCCTGGGTACATATGGATAAATGAAAATAAAATGAGCATTCAATTACTTTGCAGTGCATTTGTTATTCATTTATCCATGTGAAACAGAACGCTCTTATTCAGTACTTAGATGCATGAACGTTAACTCTTTGCCACTGTGGTTGACTAGGTCAGCTTAAAACATTTCTTGGATTTTTAATTTTCAATTTTAGGTATTTAAGATTAAATTAAATGATGTTTTGGTCAAGTGATCAAGAATTTCAACTGCAAAACATGATTTTAGGTGTCTTGGGGTGTTTTCAAGAGTCTTTGGGTGTCTTGGGGTCTTTCCTTTGGAGATGACCAAAAAGGGTAAAACCTCTACTGATGTTAAATGATAACTATACAATGCATAATTATACTGATTACTTTTTTTATTTGACTTCATTTAATTGTATATATGTATTATGGGTAAGTGAGAGTGTTTTGGGACAGTCTTGGGGTGTCTTGGGGGAAGCAAGACACTGCGACCCAAAGACATTTCAACCCCAAGAAAATTCCCATGACATTTTGCACCCAGCCATGGGACAATGCAACCCCAATTTGTGCATTCATGAAAAAAATGTCAACACTTTTATTATTATGCAGGCTAATTTGAATGAAAATAAATCAAATTTAGCACATACTGTAAATTTATATAGCAGAGCCAAATTTTTTGTAAAACAATAATTAGCACACTGCTAATTGTGAATCCCACTAATGACACACTGATTCAATGATGTCTGCAATTAAAGAAAATACCAACATACTGCTAAGTGCCTTTTATCAAGTTAATGAATGCATACTACTTTGAATGGAAAGAAATCAAAAGAGCTGAAATGTTTTTAAATAATTAGCACATTTTTAATGGTCAATCACACTAATCAAACCACGATTCACTGAGGGTCTCCCTAAACACAGTAATGTACAGTAATGGACAGTAATGGAGAGTAATGGGCTGTAATGGACAGTAATGGAGAGTAATGGACAGGAATAGGGGACAAAAATACAATATTGTGAAAGAAATTTAAGTAATGGACATTAAATATTATAATTTTTATTGTAAGGACTTAAATACATAAATCATAATTAACAAATGTGATTGTTATATTGTTTTATTAGTGCTCATAATAAGCTTTAATTAAAATAATGCCAAAAAAATGGAACAACTCTCTCTCTTTCTCTCTCTCTCTTTCTCTATATATATTCTTAACTAAGACTGTCCATCATTTTTATTTTGTTCTCATCTGACTCCAATCAGCTCTCATCCTTTTTCTCTGGTGAGGTTTTTTCCCTCCTGAAGGTGTTTTTTGGTATAGTAATTTTATCATTTGTCAACCTTACTGTTAGCTTATTTGCACCCTTGTCTTTGAAAAACTTTCTAAATAATGCTTCTCGTTCAGTTTCTGTTTCATGACACCACACGTCAATAGAAACTGTGGTGCATATAATTGGATGCCAGCTTGAAATTGCCTCTTCCAATCAATGATCTTTTGGCATCTTTATACTGGGAACTGACAATCGATTGTAGTAGCAATCCCAGTCAAAATTACAAAGTTATCATATTTGCATTTTAATGATTGACTCTTATAGAGCTCATTCAGACCTTTTCAGAACAGTTTTAATTTTTTAAATATGTTGATTAGTTCAAAAGTTATGACTATTTGAATATTGGCAAAAATTGGCTTTTCAGTGAATTTTTGCCTTATATAAATGTATGTTTAATTCTTTTAAGTACGGACCCGACACATTTAATAAAATAAGTATTTCCATCATAACTTTTGATCTAAACAAGATATCTCCATGAAACTTACCAGTCTCATAGAATTTTTCCTGTAGAATTCAAATATCTACAGTAAATTAAACTATGTCCACTAGATTTCAGTGTAGGGAAGAAAATAAGGGGTTCAAATCTTTATTTTTTTTCTACCAGACAATTCAGATACTGGACAACATATTTCTTAACAAGTCATTTAATTCAGAAGAAAACATTGGCATACATTGTAAACAGTTCATCAAATTTTTGTCAATGTCATTCTCACAATTTTTAAACATGTCATCCCTCCACTCATTTAAAAGTTTGTCAGCCAAATTCTCATTACTAGCACGATCACTCATTGTGAATACAAGCTTAGCAAGGGAATTAACAATAAAATCCTCATTAGGTTGTTCTTTGCATGATTTGCTTCATATGTCAGCAATTTCCGTGAGGTGATTTTTTGTAACGTCTGCGATGATTTTGGCAGTTTCTCTTGAGACATGGGTAAATCCGAGAATGGCAATCTCACCGTTGTCTAGTGTTACCGCTGTGTCAATTATTTTTTGTTTATGCCTGGTAGTCCCATCCCGATTAAGACCCCAATTTTCACAAATGTCAATTTTTTCAGCAATGTATGCCTTTGCAATGAAATGTCCTTCGTCTATTATTGTTTGCACCATTGTGCTATTTGGTAACTCCTTTTTGTCAAACTTTTTTTCAAAAAGTATTTCCAATACAACTTCAATGACAGGTGTCACTTTCTCCGTGACAACTCCAGACCTGCCAGCCTGATCACACTTAGTTTATTACTATAAGTTCCATCTGTATGTTTTGTTTTGATTTGACTTTCTTTCATTTCCCTTAAGTCTTCAACTTTATCCTGTAACTCGCACACCATTAGGTCTTTTTCTGATAACTTATGAGTCA